>JBCAUG010035721.1:0-10084 GCA_038406175.1 Haplosyllis leylae | reverse complement strand
ATTTAGTCAAGTCCATTGTTCTTAGTTAACCATATTCAGTAACAAGATTTACTGTAATTACGGGAATTCAGAGACGTCATTTGAAAAAGCCCGATTGTGACCCTTCCAGGTAACGGCAAGTAAGAAGTTTACATATTCCAAAAGGATTAGGTTGAATTGCCTCTTTTGCGCAGGGATTTGGTCGAAATTAAACAGATTCGGTCCGGAATTTTGACAAAATACATTTTGTGTTCTTGTAACACGCATGGCCGATTTGAAAATTATTTGTCAAAAACAAAGTGAGATTCATTACAGGCATGTTTCAAGAAATCATATCAATAAATTGTACACATTTTCGAAATACTTGAAGTCTGTGAGGACAAGCCAAACTTGTTAGTTCTAATTTTCACGATCTGACAGATCTTGAAGAGGATTTCTACTTCTTGCTATTGTACGTTTTAATTATTTGATGAAGTGCACACAATCTAGCAAGTATTGCAAATGTTAAATTTAAAATTTGCTTACCGTGAAAATCTTAATTACAATCAAATTCCAGGCCATATCGCAGATCAGAATTGAAATGCATTGATTGGTTCAAATAAAGTTTTAAACCAAATAAATTTTAATGTGACCACGTGACGAATAGTGCAATCAAAAACATCGGGAGCACTTCACTGGTGACTCACTTCGAACTTCCCACTCCCATTCTTTATGGCTCCATGCCCCTGTTTCATCGAAACTTTGGGTGCCAAACATGACCGTCCAGCTAAATACAGAAAACATAACAAAACAAAACAAAAACGGATCTAAACAAAAATCCAAACCGTACGAGTCATCAGTGAAAAAAAGTCAATGAAAACAAGTCGGGAACGTGATTTCAGTAACAGTTAAAATCAACCGAAAATGTGATTACTCGCTCAATCAGTCAAACGTAACCGGATCAGAGACAAATAAAACAGCTTTGTTATTTTGTCTTTTCTCATTAACGCTGATCCAAAAATATTCCCAAATCTCTCTGTTTGATATCACATTTACTCTGGCATGAAAATAAAAGGCTATACCGCCGAATCTTTTCATTTGCATAAAAGCCTTGATGACCCAAACGGGATGAGAGAAGATGTTTAAGCGTCGTGACTGCAAAAGGGATGCGTTTTATTACCCTCCAATATCCCTGATGGATTTGCGACCTTTTAGCACCTCTCGCCAATTAAAGCTGATGGAAGGACAGATTGGTGTAAAGCAGGGGAGTTTAATGGGATTTTTGGTTTCGTTTTTGATTTTGAAAGAATTCCGTTTTTGTCGGAAAGCGAAATTTTGGTTGTAATTTACCTGCTTCTGAGTTGAATCCTTTCCACCAATTCACAGCACAAAAACTTTAACACGACCACAATGGAAAATCAACAACAGATTTACTTGAGTAAGAAATTTCATTTTTCATTGATCAAGTTTTCTCACTACACAGTAAAATTTGAAAAAAAGGTGAATATGTCGGATATGGTCAATTCCTTTCAGTAGCAAATAGAGAACAACAGAATTTCTTTGGTGGCCTTAGTTCTTCTGTTTCATTACTAGCTATTTCTATCGATTGCCTTCTTTCAATGAATACATATACATGGTGTCTCTGCAGGGTAAAGAAATAGGTTGGACCCAATAGAAATGCTTTGTTCCAGACACACCTTTCTTTGTATGACCATATTTGGTCACATAAGGGAAATTAATAAAAGGTGACACTCATTTGTTTGCACGTAACCTTGCCTACGCGACCTCACTTTTTCTAGTATTGTTTTCTGCTGTTTAAAAGTTGAAAATAATCACAGAAAAACATTGCTCCCCCTACTTCCAGGCCAAATTGTTCTTATTTTCATGCAGTTTAAATTGAATCAACAATGGGTTGGAACCTTCTTTGAGAAATGCTGATTCCACCTATACTAAAATGGTCCGGAATATTCAACAATTCAAACCACAGTTGTATTAATACAGAATCCTTACAATTCTACAATGTTGGCAAAACGCAGTCAATTTAAGCACTTAAAGCTATTGAACTGACTCCTTGGCGTCTTTGAGATATATTTACTTTCAGAATCAGCCATGCCCCAGTTCATGGACATTCTATTCGCGTCACAATACATGGAATATTTGAACTCGTCATCGATCACGGAGGGCTGACGTGACTGGTTTGGCCGAGGATCGTGCAGTTACTCGGAGCGACGTGTCCTGCACGCAACATCGTTTAACGTTTCAATCCCAAACGTCCGAATAAAGGCAAGAGTCATTTAGGACAAAGTTATTAGATAGATCTATGTGAAATATTTCTTCAGGGATTGTTTGATCAATACTTAGTAAAGTAAAACTATTTTCTTCTAAAATAACTTGCCCTCTGTATTGTCACACATGGCCAGACATGGCATTCCAAAACAAAATGGACCCTTTCCCAAACAATGGAATACTCTCAGAGTAATTTGCACAGTAGTATTAACATCAACAAATCTGCTAACCTGCACTAATTTATGATATATATGGTAATGTATCTCCAAAGTGTCCTATGTTACTCGATTTTCTTTGGACCAAAAACTACTCACAATGTGACATCTACTGATGAACTTTTAGGTTTTGATAAATTAAATCAATTTTTTTCAAAAATGACAAACATGACAAATTTGTAAAAAGCTAAGAATCCGGACAACATTTTCTTTCAAGGACGAAAAACAAAAAACAGTAAACTAGTGAAGAACCCATGATCAGATGAAAAGGTTTTTATGTTCTCATCATTCTTAAACACACATATCATCAGGCTGGAAGCCGGAAAGTGAAGTGAGTCGTTAAATCACAGGTCCGTCGTCTTCACCGCTCATCAGGTATCGACTCACCACAGTGATGGTTCACAATTGTTTAAGAATGTCTATTCCCTAGAGTCTAATCAATAGCGGCATCAGGAGATAGTGGTCCTCTGAATCTCCTCAACTCTTGAACCCCTCGTCGCTTAATCAGATGTTATCTCACAGATAATAGACTTTTCACCGATCAGTGTAATGCAATTGCTTCACTTGAGATAGAGGCGGAGAAACTCCAGTATTGTTTGACGTAACTCGCAATCGTAAGACTACAGACAGTGCTTTTGTTGTTGGTTAATACAATCCTGATTCTGTAAGAAACTGAAACATTACCAGCTTTGCTATAAATTTCACATACATGGGAGCAATATTAGCGGTAGGGTAAACGAACAGGTTACAGACACACCTTTTTGCAGGACCATAAATGTGCATGGGAGAAAGATGACCGTCGTTTGTTTACATTATCACCTTGGTTACGTGACCTCACTTTATCTAGCAATAGTAAAGACACCACGGATGGCAGATAACGTATCAACATTTCAAGACTGTCAGAATTAAGTCACCGCTTTTGCCGATACTCGATTCGCATCAGAGCTGACTCGGTTCGTTCGGACATTTTCCGGTCACTTTCTCTCTGGTCAGATGGGATTTTGCTTTAAAAACATTTTTGCTCATAATGAACATTGAAGTGGCCAGTAGATTTCAGCATTGAAAGAAATTGTAATACATTGCAAGTCAAAATGATATTCTACAGAAATAAAAATTTGTAGATACCGCCACCATCATAGGCTTTACAGCGCCATTAACTTTTGTAAAACAAAATTCCATCTGTCTTGTAGTACGAAATTCAGAAGTCTCGGACATTTAGTTTGGCTAGTGGGTCAATGATGCCAGTATGAAAGGCAGTCGAAATGTCTGCTGCAGTGAAGCAGATGCAGCACTTTGATGGCAGTCGAAGGATCATTCAGTGCATCTGAAGGTAAGATAGCACACAAATACGTAAAGAAACAGACAACAAACTTTGGACATTGACTCTTAAACACAGAGCAGAAGTCTTCAGATTATCCGTGAATGAAGCTTACCACACCAAAGAAAACTAAAGGAATATCAATGTCGAGAATTTGGAGCACACATCAACATTTTTTCGTCCAAAAAGACAACCTGAAATGACCTCTGTTAAACTCCTCATGCTGAAAATCCCCCGAAAAACATCCCATTATGAATTGTTTAATTTGCTTATTTTGTTCACGGAAGTGACATAACCTTTGAGTAGTCCTTATGATTTACATGGTTTGTGATCTTCCGTTTGGTCCGGTTTTGACTCCTTTGTTTCCCAGTGGAGCGGTAACGTCAGTGCACTATCTGATTTTTAACCGTTTGTTTTTGTTTTCAGCGAGAACCGTTGGTCGTAAATTGTCAAGATGTGGTGGATATGTATCATCATAGCTTCTTAACAAATTTGTCTATTGTCACATAAAACACTGAAGTTGGCAAAAACTGATGTCCGGACTCATGAACGCAAGGAGTTCAATTCCCACTGGGGGCAATTTTATTTTTTACTGAAGCTTTTTAAAACCCCTCGATGTCAATATTGTTCAGAAATGTCAGATTTGTGTGACAAACAGAAATCTCAAATGGATTTTTTCATATAAAGAAAGCAGAACTTTCAATGAATTCAGTGGACTCAGAGAAATCACCGAAACATGAAGTAGGTTCAATTTAATGATCTTGCCTGTTACTTCTGTTACCAGTGTCTTCCTGGTGCTGTGGTAGCATGCTGCTTTCTTAAAGGAGAGATAGCAGGTTCGAATACTTCTTTTTTTTCAAAACAAATTCTGTAGATTCTTTAGAATTTATTTGGGAAAAAAGCTCGAATGTTTGCATGAAAAAGCTATCGTGAAAGCGTAAATTTAGTTCATTGCCCAATTTAACTCGAATGTGTCAAGGTGAGGACATCTTGCTACGACACTTCGCTTCACAAATAAAGTTGGTTAAACTTTCCTTGATTCATTTCTTCGGTCCACAATGGAAATAAAGTAATTAATTTTGAAATCCAAGAATTGCAGCCAAGCTTTGATTACTCAGGAAATGAATTCTATTTGTTTCTACACCAGTAAGTTTCATTGTGAACGAATCACTTTACTGGCTGTATTCCTGTTTTAGGAAGAATACTTTAGACTTTAGGCCCACTAGATTTGTGCCGTTTTCTCAAATGTCACACTCAGAATACCTTCCTGACCTAACCTGGCTTGTGCTAGTTTTGAGGGATCTTTAAACTGTCCTTTGTTCACATACCTACTTGACTAGCACCATAGGTAAATCAGCAATGTCCATCGCCGTAGCTTTGAAACCCAGGCAGACATCGCTAGTCTGCACTGGTGTCAGATGCCCATACAAATGACTAATATCCTTCAACGCTGAAGGTAACGGTGAATATAAATGGACATCAGTGGGACATGTCCTCAAATGTTCTGATCGTAAAAGGGACCAAACCTCTGTTTAATATATTGATTTAGTTTTGTATCAAGCAAATCCTTGTAAAAAGATCACCTTGTTTATTGTCCTTGCAGCAGTCCAACAAGGTCGTCCGTATTAATTTACCGATGTCCAATTGAAATTCACAAAGGGTCCCGAATTCAGAGGACAAAATGGTAATTATTAGCTTCATTACCGCAAACCTAGAGAGAGGTAGAGTTTCTACACCCTGTATTCAAACATCTGTACTGCCATTAGGAAATATCACAGACACATAATCTTAGAAAATATCTCTTTGACAACCATTGTAAAATGTATAAGGTACTTTTTGGTATTTTTAAAAAAGTAAGGATTATCTGAGCTACCTATGGTGTATTCGAGTTTTCCCTAAAGTAGATCATTTTGCCAATGTTGCCTGAATAGTATTGTTTGAATATACTATTGGATCAGTTGTTGAATTAAATTTTTGTTAAAGATTTGCCAAAGATTTGGTGCAGATTTCACAAGGTTTTGGTAAAATAATATTGCATGCGTGGTAAATATTGATAAAATATGTTTACATTATCAGGATCTTGCTCACTGCCTGGTAAAACAGGTAAGGGACCATTTATGGTGCCATGTTACTTTATCTTTGAATAAAACTTTGCCAAATATTTGATAACTATTTACCATGTGTTCAATATTATTTTACCAAAACCTTTTAAAATCTTTGCCAAATCTTTAACAAAAATTTAATTTAACAGCTGATCCAATAGTATATTCAACCAATACAATTCTAGCAAAGTTGGCAGAATGTTCTACTTTAGGGAAAACTCGATTAATCATGTTGTTACCAAATACATATGTTGCTCACCAAGTCAGATCATCATTGTGGTTTTTAATCAGGTCAGAACAATAGGTCAGTAAGAACGTTTGAGTACGGTGCGTGATTTACATTAATCAATGAAAGACAAACCTGAAACACAGTAACAGAAAACAATTCAAGAAAAACACACAAAATGGGCTAACCAGATCCCAAAATGCTCAAGTAATTGATGGTGGTCTGTATATTGTAACTTAACCTTCGCGTTGTAGAGAAGTTTCCTCCGTTTTTAAAGCTATGTTTCGGCTTGAAGCACAATCTGTTTTAGACTTTTGGTGACATCTGCTCTGAGCTTCTGTTTTATTCTCACCTGATCTTTTAAATGATCTCAAAAATTGATAGCATTTTTCCTTTGAGAAGGCACTACATTCCAGAAAAAATACAGTTATAACTAATGTTTGGGCTTAATTTAAGTTTCACACTTCAGCTTTTTTAATGAAATGAAGACTTTATGACACTCCATGGAACAGAAAAACGCACTCTCTGTAATCTTACGATAGAAATAAATAAGCATTGCAAAGCATAATACCAATACTCGAGCGTACAATAGAGTCAGTACGGCCACGTATTGACTTGGCCACTGGAAGTCCAAGATAAGAGACATTCCATGCGTCGAGACCACACGATTATGCAATGGAAGTTTCTACAGTCTAAACCCTAGTACAAAGCGGCTTAAGCCTTCGCCAGTTAAAACCTTTATTTGTATTGGAGTCAGCCAAGTTGTTAATGAATTGAAAGCAAAATACAAGAAAAAAGGAGAAGAAAAAGGCAGCCGACTCAGACCACCCAGTGTAATGTCTGATTACTTTTCTCACTCAGTTTGTTTGATACTCAGTGTTGTTCGCAATTGAATTCGTCACAAATAGATCTACGTGATAGCCATGGAATAGCTCTCACCATTTTCTTTCAGTTTGGTAAGTTTTTTTTCCGGCAAATGAATGGCATCTCGGCCTTTTTAAATTCAAAACTATATATCAACAGCCATGAGTGGAATTTTTTACCAAACCTGTGGTATTAAATGAAACCAATTGATGGCTAAGAGATCTACCATCTGTGCAATTTGCGTAAACACGAATGCTTCGTTAATGTTTACCATTAATAAAATCCTACAAAGCCAAAATAGTAAAGAGTGATGCCAACCAGACTGGTGAAAAACAAACTGTGAGAGATTTTGGTCCAAAACACCCACAAAAAATTTGTGCATCCTACAGGAAGTTCTGACTTTGGAAGGTATACCAGGTATGCCTGGTATATTTTTCGAGGTCTTTCAAACAGCTGATCCAAATTACGTTGATAATGTGGAGAATATCAGCCAAATATCCAATAGATGATCCACAAGTAGAACGGGACAAGCTTCTGACAGGATGTTAAAACCATCAGCTTTGCTGCTATTGTCGACACTAAGAAAATCAGACCACGACCCAGTTTCTAGTGGCAACGTTCTTTCTAAATACAGCTTTAAGGCCTGTTCACACCGAGCGCCACCGTCACGTCAACGTCGCCGTCAATGTAACATTGATGAGCGGCACCTTTGATTTTTTTGACGGGCACTGTGACAGACAGAATGGGTTGCATACCCATTTGTCCATCAACATAGTGTTTTTCACGTTGACGATGACATTGAGATGACAGTGACGCTCGGTGTGAACAGGCCTTTAAGGTCCATACACAACGAACGACTCTGTCACAGTCACCGTAAAATTACGGCCAGTGTGAGTGGTAGAATGGGTTGCATACCGGTATTACCCGTCAACGTAACGTGACGTAGGTGACGATGAAGGGGCCGCTCGGCGTGAACAGACGTTTACGCCTACAATTCGTACGTAAATATCATATTGAATAGCGATGTGAAATGAAGTGAACTATACATTGTCTACTGTACTGTATATTTAGGACGCAGTAAGTATTTAGTACATAAGCCTATTGACTCACCATTTGTATCCACACTGGTAATTTTTAGCAATAAGTAATAAATACTAAGTAAAAATCCATTAGAAGGAGATTAAGGATTAGGTGGGGAAAAGTAGTGAGAATAAAACAAACGTTTTTCAATGTTATTTCTCCTGTGCACAACGTATTACTGGTTTAGTTCATTTAACGGATAAGATAACATTATTTATATCGCTGATGAGGCTATTCAAACCCATTTAGATTTAGCCATGCGTTTTAAGGAGAGTTTAAATTCCATTTGCTAAATCCAGCTTTCGTGATGTTTATCCACCTGGTGCGATCGTAAGCAGCTGGATGAAAGGCCAACATGACTTGTTTATGTGTTCATGTATTATGAATGATAATCTCATCTCAGACGTTGCATTGCGGGGGAAAATGAGACTCCTTTTGGTGTGTCAGTAATTACACAGAGGAAGAAGCCTCATCTAATATGTGTGCGTTCATTGCTTTATCTGTAGATCTATGTGACTGAATTTTGTAGGAGTTTGGTCACCTTTTTCTTCATTCCGTATCCAGAAAAACCCCGTAAAAAGACATTAATACGATATCAATAGAAATTCCATAATGCACTCACCGTCTATAAGTCAATTACTGTTTAAAGATTGACAATAAACACTTCAATTCCCATCTTTAAGTTTTGGATAAGCAAACTGAGAAATAAAAACAAAGATACTGAAAATGTATTGGTAAAAATTGTTATTTTTAGAACATTGACTTATAAATTAAGTATCAACAAGAAGAAATTTATTGATTTGATTTTTGTGACATCTTATATCACTCGGTTCATATCTTTTTTTTCAAGTTCAGATGAATTTAAATTTTTTATTTAAATTTAAATCTCACTGAATCTGTTTTGTTAAAATCTGATTGTTCGGATGTTTGTTTCTGGGGAATTCAACATGAAAATGGAGGCTAAATAAACATTTGTATCATATTATATTCCCCTCTTTCGACTTTTACCAAAATACACACAATTGGTAATTGTGGCATCATTGTACAACTTTGTGCAGATATAAGCTGGAAACAGTTACCAATTGTATCAAATTTAATGAAAATTTATATTTTGTTACAGTACTTGGAACAAAAATTAATGTGATTGATAACCATATCAAACATATTTTAAAATTTAACCCCAAAAAATCACAACATCACCGACTTGTGTGTGACCGAAAACTCGGTTGTGGTCAGTCAAATTCTCTGTTTGACTTCCAGACAAAAGATTCCGTGTGTTTTTTGTTATGACATCTGCCATGACCGACAAAAGCTTCATCCTGTCCAACCGTATTCACAGCCGATGCAGTTGAAAGTGAAACGAACGTTTTATATTTAACAGAAGTAAATCACTTAGGTCATGATTGTTTTCTTGATTTTAGCCGGCAACAAGAAAGTCCTCCTGCGTGAACGCAAGAGGCATACCGCCCACCGCGTAGCAAGTGTTCGCTCTGCTGTCCTATCGGAGGGGAGGTGGGTATCCCAGCTGGGGGTATCCCAGCCAGGGGGGCACCCCAGGGGGCTGGACCTGGCTTGAGTATGCCACCCTGGCTGGACTGGCTCGGAACACCCCCCCTATGGCCTGACCTGGCTCAGTTACCCCCCCTCCCGGACATGGCTCAGGTACCCCCTAGGACCTAGACCTGGCTGGGTACCCCCTTAAAAGACAGACACCTGTGAAAACATAACCTCCCGTCGTCCTACGCGGACGGTAAAAAAGACAAACTGTGAGCCCTTTTCAAAGGCTCTATTCAAATCAAGGAACTGAAAATATAGTAATTTCTTTTTTCTTCGATTTCAATGTTTTTGGGGAACTTGCAAATTGAATATCCTGCCTTACAAAAACTCGTACATTTCGATTAAATTTTGATATTCAACATATTAACCTTAATATAGATTTGAAAAACATCTTCACTGAATCACAGGTCGTATTCAAGTGTGCATGCGGACCTAGTGCATGGCAATTTCGTCTGACCTGCTGCCCACAAACATGGGA
>JBCAUG010035710.1:0-10085 GCA_038406175.1 Haplosyllis leylae | reverse complement strand
AGAAATCATGAGATTTCACCAAAAAATATTTCCCATTTAAAGAGCAAAGCTGTTTACAACAGCTCTGCTAAAAATCAGAATTTCCTGAACTTCCTTCAGGGTGCTTATTGTCACCACAAAACCTTTGATGGTTGCCATTTCGAAACCTATTCTTTCCTTACTTAACATTTTCACTTTTATTCTCATGGTTTTCTAATCAATGACAATCATCGTTTCGAAAATTAAGGCAAACCCAGGAATTTCAATCACTTTGACAAAAAGTCTCTCACGTCTCCTATGCTAGGGATTTTCACGGTGATTGGATATAGCAGATCCTGGAATGGTGGATTTTAAAGGCTCGCTTCTTGGTTACCATGGTGTCACGCGACGCTCTATTACGTCATGACAGTTAATTTTTCAACTTGGAGGCAAACAAACATTTCGGTTGATGTTTAAATTGTAGTTTTCAATAAGAAAACAACATTTCAAACACTCAAAATGAGTGGCAAAGCATTGTCTAATATAGACAGAACAAAAAGGAAAAAGAAGAAATCTGAGGATAACTCGGAATCTGATGTTATCAGCAAATGCAGAAGGACAAGTAAATCTTGATCTAGATCACCAAACCAACAGTTGTCATCGAATCAAAACAAACAACCAAGACTTCAGGTAAGAGGAAATTTTTCCTCAAAGATAAATAAATCAGTTAATCCACAAAGAAATAATAATTATCAACTCTAACCCCTCCGCGCATGCAGTCAGGAAAGGTTAGAAATTATTCCAACTCAGACAATAGATATAATGTGAATGCCATTGAAGCAAAGAATTTGACTAAAACTTATATACCCATTCAGTCCATTGAAGGTCATGATGGTGTGAAACTTGTGATTTCTTCATCTGAGGATGATTTTGAAGAGTCAGACGATGGGTCCATGGATGAAGAGGTACAACAGGATGAAATTGATAGTGATACCGATAGCCACAATGAACCCATTGATAATGGTAGATATGAAGCAGGTGGTGAGTCAGATGCTACTAATTTCACAAATGAATTACCATCAGAAAATGAGTGGGATTCAGACATTGATAGTGAGATTACATTTGCAGGACCTAACAGAGTCAACCACAAGGTTCAGCAGTTAAAACAAGATCCATAATATCAACAAATACTAGACGAACTGGTGAAGGAGAAGATAAATCAAGAAAAAGATAGGAATGGAAGTGACAAGAATAGAAGCAGTGGTAGAAGTGAGGTTCCCATTAGAGCAAATGATGAAATAAGTAGTGCTATAAATGAATGCAACCTAAACCCACTATTGCCAAATATAAAATCACCATCAGACACGACCATCTACACGCCTGCTCTAAGGAGAAATACTGACCATGATGTTGCATTAAACCAAATTTCAAATTTTGTAGAGAACATTCGACTTGAGCAGTCAAGAGGCAGAAATAGCAATAATAGCCCTGTGACACAATGACGGGTTGCGTCACAGGTGCAGATGGTACACCAGGACATGCAATCACCGGGGCATAGTAGGGACAATGGCCATGGGAAAAGAAACCCCACAGATGACTCAAGTGTTGCGAAGCAAGCGACAGATAAAATTCTGCTGGATGCTGAACATTTCAAAGCAAGCCTAGTTGCCCCGAAAGGTATAAATTACTTGCAAAATAATTCTTCATTTAAGCTAGATGGTAACAAAGTTACTACATAAACTTGATGATGATGATGATTTTTTCGATATCTCCTGTCACATTGATGAAAGTCTTAGGGCAAAGATTGAAAAGGGGGAATATGTAGAGTTAGAAAAACTCCTTCCAAAAGACAAGAGTGTGCAGGGTAATTCTATGGAAGATGTACAGCGCCTTGAACTAGTTCTGAAGGATAGACACCCGTATTTTGGGACCAGAGCCAATGAAGGCAACAGGATCAATAATATCAGGAAATGGGATCAGGCATTCAGAATCTACACAACAATTTATTCACAAGCCAATCTGAGTCATGCCGGGGAGATACTCCAGTACATACACGTTATCCACACAGCAGCCAGTAACTATAATTGGGACAGTGTCGCTTTCTATGATTTCACTTTTCAACACCTCATTGCGGTGAAACCATGGAGAAGTTGGGCTAAGACCTACAACCAAGGTTGGAATCTGGCTTTGAGAAGAGACCAGGCCACAGCATCGACAAATGCGAGTTTTGGTAGTCCTAGCAGTTTTAGAAGTTTCCAAACCAATAATAACAAAAGCAAGGACTGGAAAGAGGATTGCTGCTGGAGATACAACAAGAACCGATGTATGAAAGGGAATGACTGCAGATACGACCATCGCTGTACCTATTGTGGTGCCTGGAATCACAGTTTTTACAACTGTAGAAAGCGAAACAAGAAGGCTGTGAATGGCCATGGAAATAGCCAAGAAAATAAATCTCGTAAACCTACTGGGAGCAACAACAACTAAGCCAGGAAATTGATAAGTACAAGGATATCTTAACTACAATTTTAGTTCACAATAATTAATATCCATTTTGTCAATTTTAGGTAACAGTCATTCCACAGAACGTGAAATACTGTATTTCGAAAACTTTGACATCACATCTGTCATTACACCTGTCAATGTGGATGTATTGGAGAGATTATTAAGGGAGGCGAAGTATGACCACAAAGAGACAGAATTTATAGTAGATGGCTTCAGAAACAGGTTTAGCCTTGGGTACAGCGGACTGGAAAATGTTCAGATAAAATCACCAAATTTAAAATTCAGAGGGGTTGGAGATTACATAGTGTTATGGAACAAAGTAATGAAAGAGGTTAAGGAGAAGAGGTATGCTGGACCATTCAGAGAAATTCCTTACAAAAATTTTATTCAGTCTCCAATAGGTCTGGTACTGAAAGATAGAGGGAAAGATATGAGGCTAATTTTTCACCTCTCATACCCAAGACGAGCTAACAGTCCATCAGTAAATGCCAATACACCTGCTAGCATGTGTCAAGTGAAGTATCCTGACTTTTGTAATGCAGTAGAACTATGCATACAAGAAGGGTGTGGCTGTAAAATAGCAGGCTCAGACATGAAGGCAGCTTTTAGAGGACTTGGGATAAAGAGGAAACATTTCAAATTCCTTGTGATGAAGGCCAAATCGCCACTGGATCAGAAATGGTACTATTTTTTGGATAAAGCAGTGCCATTTGGTAGTTCTATATCCTGTTCACATTTCCAGCGGTTCTCCAACTGTATTGTATTCCTGATGACCTACAGAACTGGCAGGAAGAATGTCAACTACCTTGATGACTATTCTTTCTGTGCTTTAATGAAAGCAATTTGCGATGGGCAAATCAATGTTTTCTTACAGTTATGTAAGGAGATTAACTTTCCGGTAAATTTGGAAAAAACATTTTGCAGCACTACGGTACTGGTTTTTCTGGGCTTCCTCATTGATACCAAAAAACAAATAATATGCATACCGGTAGATAAAGTGGTGAGAGCCAAGTGTCTTATTGACCATATTCTTGAGAAGAAAAGCAAGAAAATCATGATTGGGCAGCTACAAAAGATCTGTGGCTTCCTCAATTTCATTGGAAAATGTGTGATTCCAGGGAGAGCCTTCACAAGGCATCTATATGCGCATGGAACAACCAAGGATGGAACAGTGTTAAAACAGCATCACCATATTAGAATCACACAGGAAATGAGACTTGATCTTGAAATGTGGTGATGATTTATCGCACATCCTACTATATTCTGTAGACCATTCATGCATTTTGATAAAAATGTAACTTCAGAGGAACTATTCTTCAATACAGATGCTAGTGGAACTATTAGAATGGGCGGTATATGTGGCGAAGAGTGGATGATAATATGATGGGACGAAGATTTCATAACAAACAAAAAACCAACAATACAAAACCTTGAAATGTATGCTCTTTTAGCTGGAGTGCTGGCTTGGACTCACAAATTCAAGAATCAAAATATTACAATATTTTGCGACAATCTGAATGTGTGTCGTGCAGTAAATGATACATCCACAGGGTGCAGAAACTGCATGGTGCTGGTACGGATACTAGTGTTACATTGTCTGACTCTAAATATTAAACTAACTGCACTTTATGTGGAAAGTGCAAAAAATGATCTTGCAGATGCACTTTCGAGAGGAAAATTAGAGCATTTCAAACAACTAGCTAGAAAGAGAGGGCTTAAATTCAATGAAGCTGCAACTCCTGTGCCACAAGTACTCCTCCCAATGAATGGGTTGTGGCTAGACTGATAAATTATAATGATGTATAATTTACACATTCACAGGGAAACAGCAACGTAGGAAATTGAGGTCTGATGATGCGTCCTCAACATCAGGATCCTCAATTATATCAGTGGACCACATCAAAGCAGTCATGGAGTCACTCAAATCAAGACAGACGAGAAGTTCTACAGCAAAAAATTACTTGAGTATTTGGAGACAATTTAATAATTTCATCATTTGACTAGACAGGAAGCAAGAGTGCTGAGAGGACAGGCTGGTTTTATTTGGTACTCATTTAGTTGAAATAGGAACTCAATCCTCAACAATCAAATCCTACTTTTCTGCCATAAAACATATTCTAAGGATGGATGGATATGAATGGGAAGACAATAAGGTGATGTTGACTACCATTACAAAAAGTTGCAAGCTAATAAATGACCAAGTGATGGTAAGATTAACCATTTCGCAAAAACTACTGGAACTCATGCTATTTGAACTGGGTAGATTATTTGATGACCAACTGTACTTATTACTCTTGTACCGAGCACTTTTCACCTTGGCATATTATGGATTCATGAGAGTCGGTGAATTAACAACAGGGGACCACCCATTACTAACCAAAGACATACACATAGGTAAGAACAAGGACACAATATTAATGGTTCTACATTCATCTAAAACACATGGCAAGGAAGCACCCCCCCCCCAAAATAAGGATTGAAGCAACACATGCAGTCAAATTTCGAAGAAATGTGCATTTTTGCCCATTCAACACAGTATGATGCTTTATGAAAATTCGCTGCGGATTTGATGACGATGATGAAGCATTCTTTGTTTATCAAAGCAGAGATCCCATTACACCTGACCAAGCATGTAGAACTCTCAAATTATTACTGGAAGCTCTCAACCTCGATTCTTCATTATATGGAATGCATTCAATGAGAAGCGGGAGAGCATCTGACATGTATAAAGTGGGATACAACATTTCTGAAATCCAAAAAGTGGGTCAGTGGAAGTCAGGAGTGAAGTACAAATACTTAAAATATTAACCGATACAATTTCTTTCAGTTCGCTAGCTTAATGAAGAGAATGTGGCAAGAATACCAAACCAGTATAATTCTTCTAACATCTTTTGGCAATCCATCACGCCAGTCATTACTACGACAAGATAGATATAACTTATATATCAATATCAATGTCTATAAAATAATAAGTTTCTCCATCACACAGGGAAAACACCAGCATATGAATCAATATGGATCATCAGAGATGAATTTGCATCTAGATCTTTTGAGCATCACTACAAGTCAACTGCAGTACACGAAGTTGGAGGTGGTTACATTCCAGAACACTTTGAAATATTGGCAGCTGGCTCGAGCAAATACCTCAGTGCAGACCAAAACACAATAAGTAGGCTTAGAAATTCTTTGGCAAAACTGATCCAGGATAAGATGATTTTCCCCAAATTCATAGTGGTCATTCCAGACGATGATATTGTAACATTCCTCCAACACAAAGACAGCAAATCCATCTACAGAGTAGTTAACTATCTCATGTCGGAATATACGAAATTAATCCTCGCACATAAAGATTTCCTTCCAGCAAAATCAAAGAAGCAAAATTTCCCCCAGGTAATCTGGTTGGAAGCACCTATAAATGTTTCTTTCAGTGCTGTATACCAAGACCTTTGATTACGATTCAATCAATGCCTTCATGATGTGGTGAAGTTCCATTCAAATACATTTGTACTTGGATTCAAAAAAATTTGGGATGCGAATAGCTATAATTTATATCTGCCACAGCATTCTAGATTTACAAATGACGGTCTGGTGGGCTACTGGGGAGCAATTGATTGCACACTGAAATTTGCAGACACGATACTCTGGAAGAAGAACTTTGACATTCCTCAGCAAAAGCCTCACAAGCCATCCATAGGTGATAAATACCAATGGAGGAATCTGGCATTGACTGGAAGAAGACCCTCATCAGACCACAAAAATGGAAATGAAAATAAATTCCATCATAGATATGGCAAAGAAGAATGAAGATTTCAGAGGAAATTACCTACACCTCCACCATCAAGAGTTGTTCTTTATTAACTTTAGTAAAGCAATACCCAGTTTTCTTTGGGATAATTTGGCCTGTTACGCTGTTATTCCATATATCTTGAGCCTGTTCTGTTACTCAAATTTATATCTAAATTTATATCACGCTATCGGTTATACATAACACTAGTTGCATTAATTATTATAATCTTGCATTAATTATTATATTCTATTGTTATCAATGTTATCCATTTAGGCATTCCTATTTATCTATATAACTCATATAGACATATATCATTACTGTGCAATCCCTGTATCCATTATCTGTACGAGTCAACAACGGCCAAATTAAGGTGGCAGGTCTGGGAGCACAAATTGTGTATTTATAGCATTTTGGATGTGAGGTCTGATCTATTTAATTATCATATTTTGACATTGTTGTCTGTTAAATTTGGACTAATAATAGTCCTGTATAGCTCAGTCAACTGGAGCTGTTGTTGTGACAGCTCTGATATGTGTATTCCACATTTGCATTTGCCTTGAGTTGAAAAATAAACCCATAAAAGTCCAGTTTTGTATCTCTTGTTCATTGCGCGTAGGTAAATAAATTTGTACTTAATTTTTAGGAGGTCTGGGCTGCATGGTCATTTAAAATAGCGCATAGGTGATAATTTCACTCAGGTCTGTGTGTCGCTGTGTCTGTGTTTCTGTGTGTCTGTCTGTTTGGGCTGTGACTTTTGAACTGCAAGAGCTAGGAAGTTCATTTTCAGTACACAGATACATATTGACCATATCTCAGTCAGGTTTGAGTATCAAGGTCACTGGGCCAAGGTCAAGGTCAAATAAAGAAATGACATAGTTTAGCAAACCTTTACTTCTCGCATTTATATTCTACTAAAACTTACACATAAGGTCAAAATCATCTGAAGGTCAAGGTCAAGATCATTTGAAGGTTAAAGGAAATGGATGTTCTGTCTATTGTAAATGTTTTTGTGATCTATGTGTTATGCGGATGGTACACCTTCGACTGAAAGACATTTTTGTTATTGAATAATTTCGTATGGAAATTTTATATGAAAATTCGTATAGGTGACACTTTTTACTATTTTGATTTTTGCAAGTTCGGGAATAACAAGCGAACTCTGGTGGTTAATACTCTATCCCAATCTTTGCGAAGTAAATTGATATTTATTTGATGTAACAGTAGATATTACTACAAGCTTTTAGCAACTACTCACATCATCAAGGCATTATTGACTTTTGCCTTTGTGAGCCTTGTAAACAAGAAGTAAAATGTAAAGTTAATGGAACTGTATGTGGTGCTATCATCATTTCAGTCTCTATTTACAACCTTTTGTTTCTGTTACAATAATAGATTTTTTCTGCTTACTTTTTGACTTTTTGCCTTTTTGTCTTTGATGGATATATTCGACGTGAGCTTTTTCCGAAAAATCTTCCAACTAAATAAAAACTATTTTAAATCTTTGCAAAATGAGTAACACATGAAATGAACTAGAGTCTGATAACAAATTTACTTTATAATTCTATCGATCCAAGTTTTGCAAAACAATTCTCTTGTCGTTGCCCGCCAAAGTGTCCCAATCACATCGTTCCTTACTGATTTCACACTGGGTTCATGAAAAGGTTTTCATGTCAGTCTTTCGGTGATTGGCTCAAAAGAAATGACATGGAAAACCTCTTTCGTTTTCCGCAAGGGTGCTGGATTTAATTTACTTGGACAGTAGATGATTTTCTTTGACCGTGGCGAGTGGCTCTTCACAACAATGCTTTTGAACTGTTCAAAAGATTCGTTCCAAAATAGCTCTATTTATTGAATTGTATGAATGATTGCTATGTATATTTGGTTGATGCGAGAACCAAAGGGGATATATGGTCATTCGCTAAGCGTTCAATGTGGTCAGCAAGTGAATTTGAATTTGACTTCTCACAATATTACTAGCAATGATCGTTAATTCAACTAACCAATCATCTGGTACCATGCTATTCTGTTCATAGAAACTAGATGAAACAGCAAAGCTCATTAGTTAATTACGAAGACGCATTTAGCGATCATTTCCGTTAATGACTGATTCTCTTCAACAGTTGGCTTGGACGATTGAAAAGGATGAATATTTTCCACAAAATGTACAAACGTAGAGAAATATCTCACAGTTTGGATCTTTCAAGAAATGTGGATTTGTTTTCATCCTGATTTTTCTTAACACCAAATTTGTATTTTCGGTAGAAAGGCATTGTGGTTTGTTAAATACCTCGTAATACTACTGGATACAAAACAAACAGCTTTCTGCAAATAGATACCCTCATTCTGAAACAATTGTAGTTCTGGCTGTACGAGTAGTGTTTACAAATGGAGTGTTCAACCCCCACTGTGTGAGAACCAACCAACGAAATGAAACAAAATGTTTCCCCTTATTCTGTCTGTAATCAGAGTCTTTGTTTCCCTTAATATATAATTTACAATAACTCACGGGAGGATCCATATTTTACTCCATTATCTAGAATTGGATTTTCCAGGATATTAGCTACACAGCCTTCAGCACCGAGTAAACTGTAATGGAAAGTGATAGTGGCACTATATGATGACAAGGATAACTAATCTAATTGTCTTTCTTTGCAACCAGCCAAAATCACTTGCCGATACTGTGTCCCATCTGCCGGTGAGAGGACATTTGTTTGTGATTTCTCTAAGATCATCGCAGTTTTTGGGTACATTTCGTCTCTGATTAATCTGAATATGAAACTAGTGTGGATCTTTCGCCATTTGTGCTTCCTGCCTCTGTAGGGTCCTTTTATTCCTCTATTCCTGGGGCGCATATGCTCTTTCTTAAAACGGTGGCAGGTAAAATAAGGGATTTATGTAAATTAGATTGCTGAATACCTGCAATCTAATTGGCTTTGGTAGGGAGCCATAGTCAAGTTTATGGTGGTGCACAGGAGTGGTTAGGGTACACGGGATATTTGAGGTATTCTGGATAGGGACAAAAAGGATATTGATCTATTGGATAGGAACACAGAGGAGCAAACACAGTGCAAAAAGGTCAAGGGTGCACAGGGATATACATAAACATACTGGAAAGGAGCATATCGGGTGTACAGGATAGTATCGGTGTGCATGGAACATATGGGTGCATACACTTTAAGTGCAGAAAAGGGTCAAGGGGATTATGGGGGTATACAGGAATTATTCTTGAAGTGCACAAGGAACAAGCATTATTTGGTTGGATAATATGGTAGTCAATCAGAGGGTGCAGAGGGTTGTGAGATTATGTAAATTTTAGACCACACTTGGCACAGATTCTATTGTGTTTTCAGCGGATTATTTTAAATGGCTTATTCGCATACACAGAGATGGGTACGGGGCCCTTTCTTGGGGATGGGGACCTGTCCCAGAAATGGCTACAGTAGCCATTTGGGGACAGAGATCTGTCCTTAAGGACAGGGATCTGTCCCCTTTTGTGTGCAGTGTGAACTTTCTGCACAGTATAACTGTAGCTATAGATGAGTCCAGGGCAAATCCCCCAGTAGAGGGATCGGAACCTGTACCCGTCTACGTGTATGTGAATAAGCCATAATGAATACACTCGAGTTTTTCCTAAATTGACAGATCTGACATTTCTGTCATTCTTGTACAAAATTGACATCACAGGGTTTCAAAATCATCAAAATAAAATTGTATTTACTAGGTATTGAACTCACAACACCAACCCCACTATTAGAATTCCAGCAACCTTACCCACTCAGCCAATCTGCCAGTCCATGCCAGTCTCAAACTTTCAGACCCTTTTAAAGTCATGCTC
>JBCAUG010035699.1:0-10086 GCA_038406175.1 Haplosyllis leylae | reverse complement strand
GTTTTCCCACAAATGACAACGTTCGTTTTTATGTAGAGACCATAACGCTAAATATTAAAATGACAGCACTTAAAGATTATACTGTCACTTTGAGTTTGTTTTGTTATCTGTGTAGCATGTATTTTCATTGGGACGAAGTCTAGCTGAGACTACGTTGGTCTATCTTGACTTATCAAGAATGTCAAGATGTTCTGATCAGTTGAACAAAGTCCCGTCGCACGAAGAAAAAGCGTCTGAAATCAAATTTCCACTGTGGTCTAATCCAATGGCAGCATGATATGTAAGAGTGTATTCTTACTCAGCCCCCCCACAGGTCTACATAGATAACTACTGATCAGAATGAGATGAGACTAGTGTTAATCTAAGACAGTGTGCCCTTCTACCTGAAATAACCACAATCTGTGCTAAATAGCTCCACTCCTTTGTGTGGCTCCCCCCAGTGACCTTGGGACTACTTTGTGTAGTGGCATTGATATGTTGGTGGTTGGGTGGTAGGTATAAAAGGGAGGCACATGCCTATGAAAGTAGGACCTCTAGAAAAACCATCAGACTGTTAAGTGCCAACACAGTTAACAGCAGGGACTTCTCAGGTATTGAGAGGAGCTAACCTAGCTCCCTATTCTGAATCTGCAAAATTGCATGTTTGGGCCATTTTAGATACTTAGCAGATCTCAGAAGCAGGGGGAGTTAACTAGCTCCCCTCTACACAACCTGTTACCTAAAGCTACTTAGATATCATTCTAGGATGTCTGTAAGAACTGTACAAGTAAATGCAAGGAGCTAACTGTGTTTCCTTGTAACATTGCATTTAAAGCTTATATTTATAATTGTTCTTGTATTGCAGAGTTCCTTAGATGTGTCTTCAGTGTTCCTCAAGTGTGCTTTAAAGTCTTCAATGTTCTTCTTTGTGCCCCAATGTGTCAAGTGTACTTAACTAGGTGTATCATCATCTAATAGTGTTTCCTGTGTGTAGCTCCCTGCTACAGAGTGTTCCAGTATTTCTGTATGTAAACTTCAAGTTTCATCTGTGAACAATGGCAGAAGCTGTAATTATGCATTCATTTGATTTGATGGAGGCCCACTACACCATAAGTATTAGCTCCCCAGAGCTTACTGATTAACTGTTTCATAAACCAGTCTTAAGAGTATATTAAGCTGTATATTTTTTCATCCATTTTGCATTCGTCATCAAATTCTTTGATCTTGACAAATCCGGTATTTTATCCAACACGAACATATTAACAAATTAGGAATTTTATCCCTTAACTGATAGCAAAACTTTTAAAATATCACAGAATGACCAATCCAGGAATACCAACTTTGCAATGCTAATAAACTTTTGCTTTATTTGAAGAAAATAACAAAGAGAAATGATATTCGTTTGTTTAGATTTATTTTGTTAAATAGTTAGAAAGTCTCTGGAGGTAAATAGTCATAATCACCAAACAACTGCCAACGTTGTTGGATTCGTCAAGGAATTGCTTTTAATGCACCAAGAACAATAAACATGAACATAAGGGGAAAGTTTGTAGATTACAGTTTACTGTATTGGTCAATGATGTGGGTTTTGAAAATTAAAGGAGACTTCATGAATGGAGCAGATATATCCCAATACATTTGTGTTATTTTGCACAAAAAGAAAACCAGATGCCATCACCTTCCGATCATTTTCCATAATGTCCTACAGTGAATAGAATTCTCCAATCGGACTTTATAATGTTTTGCTTTTCCTCTCAAGTTCTATTTCATTGACTGATGATTGTCCTTTAAAACGGTGTAAAACTGATAAAATGGCACAGAGTTTTTCTCATAAATCAGTTTTATTGGGTAGAAAAACTCAAATGGACATGAGGGTCTCTATTTAGACTATAGGCAAAATCATGATAGATTCTATCGATGCTCAATGTCAAGCCCATTCCTTCTTTTCCACACTCTCGCATGAATGCTTCGAGCTCGGCTTCCTCCAAAGACTCATTAAGGAAGGATATGCGGAAGAACCTGAGGCCTGGAAGTCTTCCTGACTTTGTTAAGGTAACCATGTTTTCTCCACTGAAGGAGGAATCCCCTGTATCGAGAGATCCTAATCGTGGCATTTTGCCGTTAAAAATAGCATCACACAGACCGTCGGTATCTTCTCTGTTCAATTTTGTGTTGGACAGATGCAGTGAGATCAGAGAGGGAAATCCGGGATGATCTTCCAGGAGTTCAGCGAGGTTTCCTCTCAATGGATTTTCACTTAAGTCTAGACTCCCAAGACCGTCGGTATTCATACGAGAAATAACCTGAATATCGACGCTGCTTAATTTTGTATTTCTCAAATTGAGTCTCCTTGGACACGTAAAAGTATTGTTGTACTGAAGTAGTCCACCAAGAGCATACATAAGTATGTTATGAGATAAATCAAGGGTCTCGAGAGTTCCTGGCTCCACGGCTGATGAGATCCCTTTCAGATCAGAGCCGATGATTTTTGTCTTCGACATGTTAAGTTTCTGTAGTGAAGGGAATCCAAGTTGGTCATTTTCCCTATTTCGACATCTGAAACCATTGGAAAGTAGGTTAGATGAAAGGTTCAGAGCCTGTAGCTTTGGGAAGTGACCGCTGTAGGCTGCTTTGGTGATTGCTTCCATATCATCCTGATCCAGTTGCGAACTGTGTAGATCTAAATGTTCCAGCTGAGGAAAGCCAATGTACACGCATCCCTCAGGTGGTCCTTCGAAACCAAGTGTCAAAATATTATTTGATAAGAAAAGAGATTTTAATTTTTGAAGTTTCCCACAGTAGGCGGCGAAACAAATACTTTCCATGTCTTCTCTTTCTATTTGAGTATGACTCAAATTCAACTCCTGTAATACTGGAAATCCAGGATGACCAGAATCACCCAGGAATCGTGTCAAGCAACCAGTTAGACATGTGTGATCTAAACACAAATTTTCGAGTGTTAAACAGTTTGATAATCCATCAATAACTGATTCAACTGTTTCTGTTTCCATTGGACAATTGCTTAGATTTAGCACCTTCAGTGATTTCATTGTGGCCAATGCGACACCCATTGTGGGTTGGATAGATTTTGATCCATGCAAATCCAGTTCTACTAATTTCGTACATCCAGTAAGCTGCCGTGCTATGTGGTTGAATGCTATGTTAGACAAGTAGGACCACATGATTTGAACATAGGTAACATTCCTGCTGAATTTCAACCCTTTCAGGATCAGCTTTAAAATGGCTACATTTTCCTCACGACTGGAATCCTGATCCGTATCAGTCAGTGACATTATTCTACATTTCTTAACAAGAATTTCCTGCTTTGTTTGTTTCATAATTAACAATGGATGCAACATGTGGTCCTTAGATCTGCTTCTAATAGTATCCAGGATACACTCAGCTGGACAGCTTCTGTCAACGTTTGGAATGTAAAAATGTCTGATGTCGACATTTCCAGTATCCTCTGTGAAGACATAGAACCGACTAGGGACCACTATTTCACTGGTGTCTTTAGTGAATATATTGATGTAATTGTTGTGTAACAAATTGGGACTGACAAGCCACAATTGGTCATCATTTGGCAGTGCTTCAAACAGTTGGCGTATTGCCGAATGCAACAATGTGCCATGATTGGAAAACCAATTTTTGTATTTAATCTGCGTGGATCCATACTGCACTACAGATTCGAGAATAAAATCCAGGAATGTAAGAGGATCGGTCGTCAGCTGATCAATGTCCTGGTTCCTGCCGCACTGCTTTAAGAACAAGTTCTCCGAGAAGTACTCTTTTGCTCTGTCTTGATCGAAATCAAGTGGATCAGGCATAAACTCCACCAGTTGCTGAGAAGAATCCACATATATTATTCGTGGTGGAAAAGGTTTCCTCTGATATACAGGAATCTGTGCAATGGAAAGATACACTGGTGTAAATAAAAAGCTCATTTTGTGTATGTTGAACAGTGGATGGAGAATACTAAGTAGTTGTAACCACAATTATATTGCACAAAAACTTTTTGAAGTTTTGAAAAAAAATCGCTGAATTCAGCGAAAATATTTTAGAAAAACTCGATTGGCCTTTTCTGTTAGTTTTTTCATCCGCATTACAAATTGAAAGTGGTAAATTTCACATCATCAAACAAAAAGACTTTCGTACAGTTTCTGCTATCATTACTGCCGTTTCTTTGTGGTAAGCAGTTTCACAAACATTCTCCAATACAAGAATGGCAACATTGCCAACTTCATTTTAGCTCTGCCATTAAATATCAGCTGGTCCAATACAGCATGAAACCTTAAAATATAATCATCATGTACTGTTTGATTCCTAATTTCCCATTTATTAACATCAGTTAGTGCAAATAAAGAAGAAAACTGCAAATATATGGGAATACAAAGTTGGCAATAATGCCAACATTGTCAACTTTGTGTAATTGTGAAAAACACGAAAGTCATGTTTCAAAACACTGGTGGAAACTTTGGCAAAGTCCCATCCTAATTGCGTGCACGCACAGAGATATTGATTTGGAAATAAAACGGTTCTTCAGATCTCCTGCCTATAAAGCACTCACCTGTCATCATAATCAATACTAGCTTATATCTGAGCAACTCTGTTTTACATTTGTTCGTTTTAGGTTTTTCGATTTATATAGCATGGTATTTCTGGCATTTTTTATTAACTTCTGTTGCACAGAATTGGAAATATTTTATAACCAAATCAATTCCAATATAAATTTTAATTTGCCAAGGATACAATCAATTTAAATTGTTGTCACTGATAACTTTTTCTAATTTATTCGAGTTTTGAATAATTCATCGTTTTCTGCCAAATCCTGCCAGCATTGACACCCAATGGGTCGCACCCATTGAATATCAATGCTGGCAGGATTCTGCCAGGGTTTGGCAGAAAATTACAAATTACAGAAAAACTCGATTGCCAAATTAAAGCAGCACAGAAATGACAGTAACAGCACTCACTTCTTGTATGTAGTTATCATCGAGATGGTGTATTTCTCCCCAAGCTTCATTTCCCCGGGCACCTCGACCATCGTCCTCCAGGCCTCGGGTTCTTGATCGCCGCCGTCTGTTTAGAATTCTACTGCGAATGTTCCCCATGTCCGTCAGAACTGGAATAACCACAGGAAATGAAACCGTTTTACGAATTTGGCACCGGTTGACAAAGTTAATGCGGTCAATAAACGGTTCCATTAAGTAAAGAATGATTTTCTTTGGTCAGTTGCATCACGAAACATTCAAAGATCACCTGGGAATTGCGTTCTTCATTTCTGAAATCCGTTAATGTAGAATATAATTCCTTCAAATTACAAAGGTAACGCCGTAAGAAAGGTCAATTTACGGACAAATGTACAAACCAAATCATATCAAATTGGATTTCTATTTTTGTACATTGTAGGCGGACGTATGAAACCAGATATGAAGGAAACTTTAAACGTACCGTATTCACGCAGCTAATCTTGCACACCTTTTACTAATATATCATTGTTACCAAATCAAATGCCTTGCCGGTTGCGGAGAATCGATATGAAAGTCCCTCCTGAGTTGAGTAGCTAATGGCATGAAAGCTGACACTTTGTCAGTTACACTAAGTTGCACTTTTTTGTGTGTTGGAATTGATCAATAAAATTCTTACTTGCACTCCTTGTTTAAAAGATGACAATTGCGCTGAGCTTGAACAGCAGCTGAGCATTGTTTTCATGGAAATTTAACTGAAAATGTTAAGACAATCCACAAATATATTACACAAAACAGAAAAAATCAGACAAATTATTCAATCGGTATGGTAAAGGTCTCAGAAAGAAATTGACAACCCGTCACCCATTCTCAGAACATTTCCCGCTTCGTAGTTACTGATCACAATACCTGTCAATATTGTCAATAATCAGTCAATTTGACTTACCTATTCTTCTCATAAACATTCCCTGATCCGTGACATTGCACCGAGTATAATCTCCAATCCTATTGACGTGATAAAGTAAACGTTATTGCTGGTGTCTCTGCGAAATGTCAATTTCACAATCACCATGTTGGTATCTACGGTAAACACACAATATCCTCTGTCGTTTTGGTTCGGAAAAAAATCTGGGTCAAATATTGAACGGCTACAACGACAACAATGAGCGCAGCCTGAGATGATCCGTTTATCGTAATTACCAAAGAGAACAGCTTTTAGACATAATCTGCCCAGTACTCAAGCTTTAATTAGGAAATGTTCACTTTTGACACGAACGGGATGCATTATAATTTGGCATGCCGCATGTGTAGCCGCTTCCAAAACCCAAAATAGAGTGGAGTGGAGGACCGCTTCATCCAGCTTATTTCTGGAAAACAATTTGCTTTGGCACTTTGCAATTACGGAAATTAAGAAAACATCTTAGAAGAGAAATAGTTAATACCTCATGGGAAATATTGCTGTTAAATCAAGACTTTCATTAGAAATTGAATCGCTGACAAATTGTAGTAATTTCAATTATTTGCCGTGAACAAGTGAACACCTAGAGCTAAGAAATGAGTGCTTATTTTCGTTCTGGTGAAAAGACAAATTTCAGTCATCGCTCATCCATCAAAATGTTTCCTCGCGGAAGGAGATTTAATATTTCCTGCAACTACCTCCCCAGACTCCCTATTCTCACACTCACCCTGTCGGTAGTACAGTTAATTCTGACTGGTCCGGAAACAGTTCTATAGATCTAATGGTTGTCCATGAGAAATTTTTTAGTCGAGTTATGGACAGAATATTCTGACTGGAATTGAAAAAAAAATTCTCATGGAAAACCATTTTGAAACTATTTTGAAAGACGATTCTTGACTAACTCTAGCTAGGGGAGGGCGATGGGTCAAGAGTCCATGGTACGGAGGGTCAACAGTCCATGGTCTAGGTAAGGGGAAGGGTGGGTCAACTGTCCATGATAGACTGACCCATCCCCCCCCAAATATAATGACAGGCGCCTATGAAAACATTACCTTCCTCAGTACTACGTGCGTTGTCAGTAAACATTTACGAACCAGTCAGGAATGAGTATACTTCCGTCAGGCTGACACTCGTCGTATTCCTCGCTTAGTCCAGCTAAAAAATTCTACAATTCAGCCGATCCAATAGTCACTGCTTCTTTTCGTTGCCTTTTATGTCTCCCACAGGTACCAGTTAAGCCTTTAATGGCATTCTGTATTGTAAGCTCGTCAGTACAGTATTTCCCAGATTGAGTCTGTTCATCGCTGAAAGATAGTTATCGCCGAAAACTTCCGTGATAGTGAAGGCATCATTATTCCCCAGCCTAGTGTTTCATGTTGATAATGCAGCCAATTACGGACAACCCACACTGAGTGGAGTTCCGTATGTTTTTGGACGAAATCCACCAACCCATTATCAGGCAGGTCCGCAGCAGTATTTCACTTTACCCAGCGTAACGACTACTTGTCCGCCGCAAGTGGCACTCATAGGTTTCACTGCTAACGACAAGTGAAATCGATTAGCTCGAATTAGCTTAATAATGTAGTTATTGTCAAGGACAATTTCTCTGAAACTTCGTATTCGGCCATGAGATTAAGCGTACAATTTGTCGCTACGTTATGCAACGGATTTGATTCAGGATCATCTTGAGTCGAGGCAATGTAACAGTCTGCAGCGCTTCGGCGATGTTCATTACATTTTCGTTACTCAATTTGGCTTCTGACAAAGTCAATTCCACGAGATAACTTAATCGGCTTCCTTCATCTGAGTTACTTATAATTTTTCCAATCTGATGCACCATGCAGACAGACTATTGCAGGAAAAAAACGTACAAAGATCACATACAATTTAGGTAATTTCCTTCATCAGCAATTTTTGGCGTGCGTTGCTCAGTTTGTTTCATCCATATCTACATCCATAGTGTACAAGTGATGTAAGAAATCATCAACCACCAGAAGTTTCATAAAAGATATCCATAAAGAAGGTAATCAGTCAAGCTACTGCAATTGAGCTTTATCACTTCCAGCTCAGAGCGGCCAGACAGAGCTTTTCAAACAGCACCACTGACTCTTGCACTCAACTGCAATCTTACGCAAACCAAGTTCATTGAACAATTTTGTCGCGGTGAGTGCCTTTCCCTGCCCGGTGTAGGAAAACCAACTGTCCCGCAAAGATAAAGCTTCTGGAAATGCACGCATCGGTGAAGTTCGTCAGTCAGATGACTGCAGATGGACAGGGAGACTGCAATCTCTAACGAGCCTGTAGAATTGAACGGCATACATGGTCTCTACATAGAGATTTGATGCAGCACTTATCGGCAGTGGTCACTTCAGTCAAAAGTTAATGAGAAACTGCCGTGAAGCCAGTTGGTGTGTCCATACCTCCTCCAAAATCCGCCGGGCTTTGAATCAGCTAATGAGCGCAGTGAAGCGTTAATTAATTTGGGACTTCAGACGGATCTATTCTAGTCTTTTCGAAACTCCCGAAGTTGGCATTATTGGAATTTCTGTACAACGTCTAATGCAAAACACTGGTAGGCAGTTGACAATCAAATACGTTCAGATAGAAATTTTGATTTGTTAACAGTTCACTGAATTAATAATTATGTCGGCAGTGACTATTTCTACTTCATTATCAAGTTTAACTGATCAATAGAAAAAAATTGAGAATTACACCTGAACCAATCAGTGAGTGGTGTGCCGCATTACAACCTCTACTCGCTAAATCTGCAAAGGTGTGAAACAGGGGATTCTATTGGCTTGTTTACACGCGATTTCGGCCTCTTAATTCAAAAGAAATCTCCTGATGAACATTTGCAGGCAGTTGCCAATCGAATACGTTCAGATAGAAATTTAGATTTTGCCAACAGTGCATAGAATTGACAATCATGTCATTGGTGACTATTTCTGATTTATTCTCGAATTTAACCAATACGAAAGTGCCAATAATACCAACTTCGGGAGTTTCGAAAAACCTCTATTTCACATGCGATATCCTTACTATTTACGCTTCCTACCAAACAGGCAGAATCAATTGGATCTGTGCACACAATCCCTTTTGTTTGTAATGTAATTGATATTATTGTTATTGACTGGATGTACAGGTGAGTCTAATGTTATTTCCAGATCCATTACAAAGCAGAGTTAAGGTAATAGAATTTTTCACCAACTCAACTTCGTTTCAGCAGTGCCATTCAAAATTAAAATCTAGATTTATGACGTTTGTAACCTTGAAAAATAATCCCCACCAATCACATGATTTCTAATTTTACACTCATTTTCGTCGGTTAAAGAAGAAAATTGTAAATATATAGGAACACAACGTTGACAATAATGCCAACATTGCTAACTTTTGTTTGTAAAAAAACTCGATCACGAAACCTTAAAATGCACATTATTTAGGTTTCTCGTCAATTTAAAACATTAGCTCAACACAATTGGCTGAATTAGCTAATTTAGGTAAAACAACTCAATTGGTTCAATTAGATAGGCTTGAACATTTCTTTTGGTGACAGTTCCCTGTTCATCATCTCTTTAAGAAAGACATTCAAACATCACAATTATATGAAACTTTGTTTTACTATTTCGAAATGCACTGAAATCTATGAGTCTTTTTAATTGCAATATAATTCTAGGCCAGGTCGCAGATGAGAAGTGAATAGCAAAGTTTCACATGAAATAATTTACAGACCAAAACTTATGCTGTCATCTCGGACGTTCAAGAAACAGAGATGGTCATCGACTTTTTATGTATTTCTTACGTTTTCAGATTGGAGGATAAAATAAGTGTAAAAATTTAACTGTTAGTGTTGTATTATTAACGTTTCATCTCTGAAGGAAAAATTGAAGTGTCTGTCTATAGTTTGCTGGAACCAGAATCCGTGTGCTTGAATCGTTTCAATGAATAGTGTGATATGTCGTATGACGTTGGTTTGTTCTGTATCAGTTCCGTTATTATTTTTCCAACGACCGGAGCTGCCTTAAATCCATGGCCTGAAACCAATTATTAACAAGAAAGTCCTCCTGCGTGAACGCAAGAGGCATACCGCCCGCTGCGTGGCCGACCTATTCCCGGAGGGGGGGTACTCAGGTCTGGTCCCGGGGGGGTACTCAGTCTGAGTACCTCCTGGGACTGAGTGCCCCC
>JBCAUG010035688.1:0-10086 GCA_038406175.1 Haplosyllis leylae | reverse complement strand
CTGAGTAACCCCCCCCCCCCCCCCCCGTACATGTCGGCTACGCAACGGGCGGTATGCCTCTTGCGTTCACGCAGAAGGACTTTGTTTTGGAAATGTTATTGTATCATATTGAAGATATATTGTAATATATTACTTGGCAGGACTTATCTTTTGTGATTTTGGCCTTCATTAATATACACGCTATATTAAGATGGCAACTATTTGTTACATAATACATGAGTGGTTGAAATTACAATTATTATTATTTAATGAAAGCAATTGTTTTATCAAGTTAATGCTTACAAGATCTACAATTCTAATTTTGTTCTTCTGGCGTAGCATTTACGAATATTATTATGTGGAACAATATAGTCTCAAGTAGCTCAATTTTCAAAACTGGAATGTGTTGAAGGTTATTGTTCATTAGTGTATTCATACAATCTGAATATGTAAAATAAAAAGTTGTGGGGCGAAATTCCTTTCTTTTTTAAAATGTATTAGATGTAGCCATCACTTGTGTGTAATTATGTTGAATTCCCCACAGCCTGCCCTTCATAGGATAAAGCTATTTGTGTCACTAGTGTACCAAGCTCTTCTTTGTCACCACCTTTTAAAAATTCAGAAGTTAGTTCCCTGAACGTTGTTGCTAATCTTCGTGACGTTATATTTTGTCTGAGAACCGCATGTTTCCATTCATATCTTGCAGAACCGTGTACAACAATTAAGCTTCTCCTTGGCATCGGTACGTGCACAACATTCGGCGAAGAGTCCTTTGACATAGTTAAATATGTGTCTGATAACATATTGAGTGTTATTAGTCTCTCTCCCCACAACCAAAAGTCATCAAAATGTGGATCAATAGCCGATCCTCGGTCATTCACGTACTCTAAATTACATAATTCCACCGGAACGAAGTCTTTGAGCAAGTCGTGTTGTTTGAATCTCTGAACCAATTCTTTACTGAATGGCGGTAGTCCTGAAAAACAGTCCAATCGCAGTTTCTTCTTTTTAAAATTGACTTTGGGTCCGTAATCCTAAAAATAATCAAATTTAAATTAAAGTGGAAAAGGAAGTTATGTCTTTGTTAAAGATTTACGGAAATTGGATTTTATTGTGATGTCGAAATGTTTACTACAGTTCCTATGTGTGGTTGAATTATTGGATATCCTGAATGCTCCTTACCTGTTTCCTTCTGCCTGACTGGGAATTAGTCCAAGGTGTTCCGTCTATTGTGGAAACTAAAAGAGATTCTTCTTCTTCCGTAATAAAATCTTCTACCAACAATATGCCTGAACAACGAAATAACATCAAGTTACTAGAATTCGGATCGTTTCACATGTTTTGATGTATTTCCAGAACATGTGTCAAAATCGTCTACTGGGCGCATTTCTCATCCCCAACATGAGTGGGCAATGAAAAAACGGGGTCACTGTACCCCCACTGGGTACGAAAATAGGTCTCTGTTGTAAACAGTTCAACGTAACAACTCACCAGAAAATTCACAAGACTCTCCTGTGTGATGTGGATGTTGCTCATCGTCATTTTTCTTCCAAGCTTTGTTACACCAGATGCAAAATACATAGTCTTCTTTTCCATCCTGAAAATACATGTAATTTCAAAGAAAAAGTTGCAAAAATAAAAAGAAAATGTTGATGCGACATTTGACTACAAAAACATTTAAAATCCCAGACAATAGTTCTTGTACAACATAAACCAGCAGAAAATATTGTACTATTTTCTGTGTCTTATTTTCATGAATAAATAGAATGCCAACATCGCAAACGAAATTTGTCATTATTTCGCATTTACCACGAACGACATCAACACCAATACAATAAAGTACTCCTGCGTAAGCACAAGAGCCATACCGTTCGCCGCGTAGTAAGTACTTGCTCTGCTGCTCTATGCCGGGCGGGGGGGGGGGGGGTACCCCAGTCCTGTCCTGACTGGTGGGGTGGGGGAGTACCCCAATCCTGTCCTGCCAGGGGGGGGGGGTGGTAACCAGCCCTGACCTGGTTGGGGGTGAGGGGGTACCCCAGTCCTGTCCTGTGGGGGGGGGGGGTGCAGGGTACCCCTATCCTGGCCAGGGGTAAGGGTACCCCAGTCCTGTCCTGGCCAGGGGGTTACACCAACTTGGTGCCCCCAGGTAAACAAACTGAAAATATAACCTCTTGTGGTCATGCAGAATGACCTTCTTGTTACCACCCGTGTACGCAGTATGACGGGAAGGTACTGTTTTCACAGGTGTCTGTCTGGCCACATTGGGGGGGGGGGGGGTAACCCTATCTCAATCCCATAACACTTCCACTGGTCCCATGTCCTTTCTGGGCGGTACCCCATTTCCATCCCAAAATAGTTGGGGTCCCCCAGCCAGGATGGGGTACCCCTACCAGATTTGGGTCCTCCCCCCCCCCAACCAGGATGCGGTCCCCCCACGGGATAGGGCAGCAGAGCGAGCACTTGCTTCGTTGCGTTCACACAGGAGGACTTTCTTGTTTTGTTATGTTTTCAAAATAGTAAAACACAGGTATCCGTGTCCAGTTCACTCTTTCAATTTTTCGACATGAGAAAACAAAATAAAACCAACTTTGTTTTGTTTTCTAAAATTTGAAAGAGTGAGCAAAATTGAACGCGCTTCCGGTTATCCAAGTGATATGAACAAAATCAAACTATTACCGGCGTTAGACCATTTCCTAAAACTATCCCGTTTACAATATCTGTATTCTCGCAAACGAGGCAGGATCTCACACCTTTACAACCACAAATTTTCGGTTCTTTCACAGATGCCATGCTTCAACCGGATCCCAAACTTTCACCATTTATTACTGTTTACATCTGAGAAACCCGACGCAACATACAACTGTGATCTACAAGTAATTGTGCAATAATCACAGACTCCAGTTGTTTGGTGAATTTGTTTATTTTAACCTTTGGCAGAATGACATTACACGCATGCACAAAACACATACATATGTTAACTTATTCGTGTATATAGCAAATAAATGTACATTTGAACAATAATTGCAGTGTTCCTTTTACCTTACATTCTCTAGCTTTAATAAATGTTAATTCTCTTAATTTCGCGAACTGTTATGATTTTCTACATGTCCTCCAAGCTTCTATAAGACAGTTCACAGACGTGCAACCATACACATTCCTCCAGATCTGATACTGCTAGCCCTCCAACAAATATGGTACTACTCCAATTTCTCTCAGAAGACAACTGCGGTATATGAAACAACCTGTAGGTGTTAAATCCCCATGCATGTCAAAGTATTTGTCCACTGGCTGGATTATGTCCTTACCAGCCATGAAATGCTGTGCAAGATCACAATAGAAGACACCTCTCAACTTCACATTTATGCTGGTCACTGCGTCAAACATCATATCATTGTGTTGTTCAGTTCGCTGTCCCAGCACTGGAGCTCCACGTGGATTGGGAATGTTGTTTACTATGAAGATCCTACCTGGAATGTTAGAATTACTGTGTATGGCCTGACACAAAGCTGCCAGATTGTTTTTGAGCAGTTCCAAACACTCCATATTCTTCACACTGTGTAGGGCAATCATGGTGATGTTGAGTGTCAGAGGTATCTCTTGACTGCGCACTGCGGTAATCCACTGCTGAATATTTGAAAATCTTCTCTTGATCACCAATTGGCAGTGTCTGTCTTTGTTGGACCACTTCCACAGAAACTGATCTGTTAGTACCTGTACCGTGGGCACCCTGGCCTTCAGATACCACCCTTGTATTTTCTGCTTCACACCTTCCTTCAATATCCTGGAAACCAATTCTTGAGTGGACTGATGAGTCTCCTGATTTTCACCCTCCTCCTTTGTGTTATCCAAACTAAGTGAACCGTCTTGCAAAAGAACCACATTGTCATCCTCATCTTTATCTGACTCTATTTCGATCAGCTGTTCTTTGACTTGTGATGGCCTGTCTGTCTGTGACCCACTTCCGCTACCGGCTTGCGATGGTGATGATGTATGTGATGATGAACCACTGGAACAGTGCACTGCTTCTTGCAAGTCTGCCAGTCGTATGCCGTCCAACAGTGTATCCTCACCCCATGCTGTATCCTGCAGTAAATGGTACTCGTACTCGTCCACCTGTGCTGCCATCCCACCACTTCCTGCTGCATGCTCGGAGTGGGTGAGCTGAAAGCTTTCGCGAGACCATCTGACCTTCTTTGTGGGTTGTTGTTCCTGTTCCGCTGCAGTTTGCTGCTCATCTCCTGAAGCCCATCGTACTCTCTTTTGAGGCTCCTTTCCTTGCTGTACTGACGATTGCATGTCTGTGAACTGTAAAAGATACCCAAGTGTCATTCAAATGTACTTATTCCTGCCTGAGCGCACATGATACATTAATGCAATTCTGAGACCACGCCCCTTGTGATACGCTATGCCCTTGTTAGTGTTTGTTTACTTCCGTGTCTCGTGTGACCTCATTATTTATGTCAGCACTTTTACATTCAGTGTTGCCCTCCCAGATATCAATCATACATGTGAACTGTACGTGTTTTGCCCGATTAGTTTTACTAGACATGACTAGTTTTTCCAATTATTGTGTATGCTGGTAGTGGCTGTACTGGAGGTGTGATGTTTTGTCAGTGTGCTGTAGCCTTGTTCAAGCCTTCCACAAAGGCTTTCATACTGTCATATCTTTCATCCATGGACACATCTATGTATCTCCTGTATGCATCACTGGCCCAATTGCCCAACCTCTTGATCATTTCGCCTTCAATATTGCATTGATATGCAAAGGTCGCGCCGCCGCGTCTTAGTGAGTGTAAGGAATATTCCTCCTCTCTCTCCTTCACTAAGCCTAGCCATTTACGCATTCTTGCTACCAGTTGGTTTGCTGACAGTGCTGCCTTCCTGCCTTGTACCCATATGGTGAAGGCTGGGTTACTTGGTTCTGCTGGTACCTGTTGCATCATGTAGTGTGTCCACATTACTGGGCAGATTGCTTTGTTTTCTGTTGGAAGTACTGGTAGCCTGAGCACCTTTTGTCTGAACTGTATATTTTTTGCCCATCTGACATCTGCCATCATGACTGACATCGGGCCAGTGCTATTGAAATCTGACCTTCTGAATTGCATTTGTGGGTTGAATTCCGTCATTGTGTCTGGTACAAGATTACTCTTTCTCAGGAACATAGTGAATCCTATAAGAGTTGCCACCCACGCTACCATGTCTATCTGGCTTGTGTAATCTACCACTCTGCTCATCTTAAGTAGAAGCTCTGGTGTGATTGGAGCTGCTTGTTTTACCTCATGATCCATTATCCTCTTCAGACCCTGTGTGAACATGTGCATTTCTCTTTCTTGAGGGTCTGGTATTGGTAGTCCCAGTAGTACCATGAACGTTCTAATTGCAGACTGATAGTTGCCTACTGCTTCTGGGGCTGAAAATGTCCTTGCCAAGTGTTGTCCAAATCTGCATATTTGCTTGTTATCTGCTGGGAAGTATTTTAGCAGATACTTGTCACAGAATTTTTTGTATGCTGCCAATTGTGTAAGGAGATTCTTCTTTGTGGAGTTCTTCAATGCTTCTCCTCTGGTGTGAGCTACTTCGGCATCCAGTATGATCAGCTCTATCTGTGCTGTAATATTACCAATTATTAGTGAATTGAAGACAATCATGAGGCAACCTACATTCAACTAAGTTATTCATTGCAGCATATTCTATGAACTTCCTTTTTGATTCAGTTTCATGCCATCTTGATAGCCAGTCAGGTATCCTATTAGTGACCCCCCTTATGTGCTTAGCCCTTATAATAAATTCATGCTTTGCAGCCAACATTGCTATTTCCCTGAGTGCTGTTTGTAGTATTGGGTCTTTAGAGGCTCCCGAGTTGATGACTGTAGACACTGCCTCATTGTCCACCTGTATCCAGAAGTACATGCCCCTGAGCTTATGCTTGCTCCATATTTTCAGTGCCACTATTACTGCCCACATTTCCAATTCTGCTATGTTTTTGGAGTGCCATTCTGTAGGGAATTTTCCTCTTAAGTATTCCTTTCCTGCTATCCCCCCATATCCTTGTTTTGAGGCATCTGTTGCTACTACTGCATCTGGCTGTCTGTTGCTGTGTAACCAGAGTATGGATATTCCATTGTATCCTTGTAGGTACCTTGCCCACCATGCTATATCTCTTCTAACTTCTATGGGAATGGTGTAATGTCTGCCTCTATTGAGTGTCTTCATCCAATTTATGAGTCTTGCCACAAATATCCTCCCTGGTTTTACACACTTTCCCTTCCTGGTTGCTGTGGTCCTGTATAGCCATCTGTCTAGCTCCCCCTGCACCTCTCTTATCTTCTCTTGTGGTATTTCCATTGTCATTGTCTGTGAATCAAATGTTATCCCCAGAAATTCCATCCTTGTAGTGGGGGGTACCATCTTCTCTGGTGCTACTTCTACCCTCAGATCCTCTAGTAGTTGCACTAAGTGTTGAAATGCCTGCCATATTCTATCCTTGTCTTCTGCTCCCAGGAAATCATCAACATAGTTGAGGAGGAAATATTGTAGTTTCTGATGAATCCATTTTATGGCATTGGTGACTCTCTGTGCTATATATGGGGCTGTGCACATTCCCATGGGAAGCACCTTGTCAAAGTACAGCTTATTGTGTATTATTAGTGAATAATCCCCTGGGTCTAGTGGTAACTGTCGGAAATATCTGCTTAGATCTATTTTGAACATCATTGCTGATTTCCCCAACGCATGAATCCTGATGGCTAAGTCATCCACAGTGGGGAAGGTCAGTTTTACTGACTTGCCTAGGTAATTGTCCTTGATCATTCCATTGTTTACTGCCTCTCCTATTGGGAAACTTAGATCGATTATTACCCTCCTGTCCTCTGTGAGTTTCTTTGGCCTGGTGCTGATGGGTGATATGCCTACCTTGGTCGCAAATGGGATGACATTGTATGGTCCCATTACTGCATCTTTTTCTTTTTCCTTTTGTATGTATTTTTCCAGTGCCTGTGGATGGTCTGTTGCTCCCTTATGGTTCTTGAATGTCAGGGCTGGCTGTTTCAATGAGGGTAGTCTGCCTGTGGGCCATCCATACTTCATCCATTCCACCACCTCACTGTCTTCATATCCCTGAAGAAGTTCCTGTAACTTGGTGATGTTCCATTTGCAGCCCACTGGAATCCTGGCTCCAAACCTGTTAGGATAGCCTTCTTTGTTGACCCTGTGTGCCCTCATCAAGTCATCATCTTCTGTCTGCATCCTTAGCCTTTGCCATGTGTTAGCCATGGGTATTGTGTGTGAGATCACCATGTCCTTGGGGTCATCAGTTATTGTGTACTGGTCCCACCAGTCCCAGTCTATGTCTTTGTTGTCTTTTGTGTATGAGGACTTTTCCTCATCCTCTGTCTTTTTGGCTGTACCCTGAGCCTGTCTTATTTTGTTGGTGACCATGTCTTGTCCCTTGTTTTCTTCCTCTCTTAGTTTTTGTTCACATTTTTCTTGTTTTGATAAGCTTGCTTGTGTTGTGTTACAGTTTTGTTCCTTTTTTGGTGTGGACTGTTTTTCCAGTCAAGATCCCCTGTGTGGACATGCCTCATGTGTCTCTGGGTGTTCTTTGACAGCTTTTTCTTTCATGTAGCAGGCTGCACATATGTGTAATACAGTCCTTGCTATTGCATTGGCACCTGTTCCAAACCATGCTTTGTGTGGTGCATGCTTGCTGCACCCTTCCTGTTTGTTATAGTCCCTGCAGAACCATTTTTTCATGGGCTCTTTCTCCACCCGCGGTTGTCTGAAACTGGTCTGCGGCCTCCTGTAGAGTATAGTTTCAAATCTGTCAAAATTGTCCCACCATGAGTATTCTTTTGCTTCAATGGATCGGAGTATTGCCACGTACATCTTTCATATTAGGTGCCATTCATACCCACGTAGTTTTGCATAAGCCATCCTTCTCAGTAACCTGAGTCTACCCAGAATTTGCGCTGGTTCCGTGCATGTTTCTATTGTGCGTAGTTCTCCTGCCACCAGGTGTTCAAACTGCAACTGTTTGAATTCCATCTCTTCATCTGCCCAGTCCTCGAGGAGATTTTTCTGGGGCCATACCTCTTTGTGCACAATGTTGGCTGTGGCTTTATCTAACATACCTGACTTTACTTTTTTATGTTTGCATTCATCTGTTTCATCACACACCCACTCACCTGTTTCTTCCCTGTTTAGCATTGCTAGCCAGTCTGCCATGCAGAACTCGTCCTGCTCATTCATCAGCTTCTTGAGTAGTTCTGGTTTGAGTGTAGTGGCTCCCCCGGGGCCTGTGGTCTTGTTGGACTGTATCAGGAACTGTCTGAGTGCCTCTTTTTGCCAATCAGCTGATGCAGATGGAGCTTTGGGGTTGAGTGCTGCCTTGAGTTGCTCCATTAGTCTGGTCTGCTCACTGTCTGCTGGTGTTTCTGTGTTGCTGGGGCTGGTGGTGGTTGTGGTTGGATTAATGGCAGTGATAAGTGCTTGAATATCAGGTGCTGATGTGTCCACCCCTTCTGCCAGTGCTGCTGCCTTTGCTGCCAGTATCTTTTGTTGGTCCAATATGCTTTCCAGTGCTGCCTTGGTTTTATTTACTTCCTCTTGTTTTCTGGCAAGCTCATCTGTGGGATTATTGTCCCTGTGCAGTTCCCTGATCTTCTGTTGTATCCAATCCAGCTGTGGATAACCTCCCCCTGCTGCAGTGGTGTCCACTGCTTGCACCATCACCAGGTACTCGTTGTGCTGCTCTATTTGACGTTGCTTTGCTTGCTTTAGCTTGTCCAGAGCTGCTTGCCAGGCTTGTTGCTGTAGCTTCTCTTTTTCTAATTCATTTTCAAATTCTGCTTGTTCCACTTGTTGTTGCATGGAAAGGGTCTTTTCCTTTTGTTTTTCCAGTTCTGCCCTCATCCGAGCTTGTTCGTCCGACATCGTGATGGTATTTGATACTACCGTGTGTACAATGTTGTTTGTAACACCCTTGTCTATGTGGGTGCCCCTGTAGATTGCATTGTTTGTGTTCCCCGCTAGGTGTCGCTCTTCTAATTGTGTGACAAGTGCGTCACGGTTCAGGAGGTCATGCAGACAATAAGCTGGTGAGTTTTGTGTATTCACACCTATTGTTGCCGTGTTTGCATTGTCCGTGTTGACCTTAACTGTATGGTCTAGTGTGATTGCGTTGAGAGTTATGTGATTGTCTGTCTGCACTGGGCTGAGATTGTCTGAAGTGTTAATGCTGTGGCCTCATGACCTACTTGGGCTGTTTACTGGGCTTTCAAGGTGTGACCTGGATGGACTGTTTACTGGACTTTCAAACTGTAATATACCTTGGGCTATGTGTCCTGTGACCCGTTGGTTCAAATCGCCCGACAAATGATAAGTTTTGTAGTTCTTGATTTTTTGGGCAGCTTCTCTAGGCTGTCTGTCCATCCACCCGCATGCATATAAACAGTGTAGACTTGCCTTTTATTCACCCTGTACTGGCGATGTTGCTGTCTGTGTCTAGGTCTGTTCCGGTTGTGGCTCAACAGCCATGTACCTGTTGTGCGCGTCTAGATCTAGTCCAGTTGCGGCTCAACAGCCGTGCACCCGTCTCTTCCTAGCCCTGTTTTTGTTGCGGCTCAACAGCCGTGTACCTCCTGAATTCGTTGGTTGCGGCTCAACAGCCGTGTACCCCTGTGATGTGAGATTCCTGTTTGAAATCCTTCACTGTGCGTTGCAGCTAATCAGCTGAGTGTTGTCTTGCTGCTGATCACCAAACAACTGACCTGAATGACCCAATTAGCTCCTTATATGTTGTCACCCGGTCACACCTCAGTGCACTATGATTCCCCAGAATGCCCGCGTCCTACTTGCCATTCTGCCATCAGTTTGATCAAAGCAATTTAAATCGAATATTACAGGTAGGTGCACATATTTTCTTTTCTCCGAATATCTGTGTCCATGTCATCTCTTCTGTCAGTCTATAGTGTCCGTGCATTAAAACACAAACTATCCTTGAACAACAATTCTGGCTTGTAACTGTGAATACGAGGCAGGCAAACTGACGAGGCGCTGTTTCGAGTTTCGAGGACGTGTACGTGTGCAGAGTTTAGAGTTGACAACTTT
>JBCAUG010035677.1:0-10087 GCA_038406175.1 Haplosyllis leylae | reverse complement strand
TTGTACCAAACATGGTTTACTGCCAGCAGAGCAGTCCAAGCTATAGATTTGGCACCCGCAGAGTGCCCCAATTGCATACAAATTTTTTGCTGAAAATGCCCTATGCATGGAAAATTAACTCACGCCAAAGTAAGAGGGCATGAGACCTGGGTGGGTAGGAAGGGTCCAAGAAATAAACACTAAGTGATGAAATGATGTAAGATGAGCTACACATGGAATCCCTGATGTAACGTCATAGCAACCAAGCTGTCAATGTTGTCTGTTCCATGTAAAACTCATTTAATTGCATTTAAATGGCACTTTACACTACACAACAACATGAATGAATTGAATATGGGTTTATTTCGTGGATAAATTGATGAATACAATAAAAATCTTCAACAGCAGTAACAATTAATGTAAATATAGATAAGATAAGTGTTAACTGCACCAACATTGGTGCCCCTTGTCCCACCAGCGGGTGGGTGTTGTACCAAACATGGTTTACTGCCAGCAGAGCAGTCCAAGCTATAGATTTGGCACCCGCAGAGTGCCCCAATTGCATGCAAATTTTTTGCTGAAAATGCCACTGCAGTACCCGGAAATGGTACTACCCCCACAAGAAAAATTTGTAACAGCATTAAAAGACAGCACACAGATGTAACAATAATAGTCATAACAGTGAAAACAATTTTGCGACATAAACAGTTGATTAAGCTAATAATTATTAGAGTAGTCGATAGACAACATGTGATATACATGAGGTGCAACAATAAATAGACAGAAACAAACTGATTTTTAACATTTTGAACACGTTATATGACAAATATACTATGAAAAGGAACAAGTTGATCTGACTTGAGTCAAAGTCGCAGGGGATTCAGCTTAATATTTTCTGGATTTATGGCTTCTGTCTTGCTGTTGCCGTCCCCTTGATGTCCTGGCCATGTTGGCCGCTGCCTTCCAAGCTGGTAGTAGATCAATTTCACCACGGTCGAAATGCTTGAACTGTACGTCGAAGAATTTCCAAAACGTAATTTTTCCTTGTGCCGTCAGGTTACCCACATTGTCGAAATGATCAAATTCATCAAAGATACCACATGGGTCAATGATGTGTGCATTCTTTACAAATGCTAGAACATCTTCTAGACAATTGTTAAATTTTTTCCTTAGGTTTACCGTGTTGTTGTAGAACTGGAAAGGATGGTTTTTAATCAGGGGTCTAGGGATCATCTTTACCCACGGCAACTAGACATTTTCCTTTGAGGTCTTCACGTCTGGTTGTCAAGGCTCTTTCTATTTGTTTACTCAACCAGCGGATGTCTTTTTCCAATATGTTATTCAGACCTTGATTGAAGTGGTCTGCTTGCAGGATGAGGTCGTGATCTGGGATTACTATAACGTATTTAGAAAGATGTGTTTTTTCATTGAGACCTTCTACTAGAGAATTGAAGATTTTATGTAATGTACCGTCTGCCACGCCACTTGAAGTCTGGAAGTATGGAATGACATTGTAGAAATCGTAGATGTAAGGTTGACTCTTCTTGTTGATTACAGCCTCAGACTTCATTGTTTGTAGAGAGGGGAAAATGTTCCTGAAGAATAGGTCTCCAATGATCCATACATCGTGCAACGCTTCAACCTTCACTGAAAGTAGAGAGGTGGATAATATTAGATACCTTTCAAATATTTGTAAACCGCGTTAGATGACCACCTCCCGATCTTCTTCAAAAGACTGACACTGACCCCCATTTTGAGAAGATCTACTGATCTTCCGGTGTGGAAAGAATGGGTGTCATAGAGCTCCTCCTGAAAATGACATTGGTGCAATAACAAATTCAACGTTTTCCGCATATTTTCCGCAGTGACAGGACTCCAATCCCCAAATATGAAGAAGGGTTCCTGGGGGTCCCTGAATGGTGGTCTAATAGCAATGTACTCATTGAGAATGCGATAGGGACAGTACACCTCTGAGTTCAGGTTACCCAGGTGTGCTACTGGGAGTTCCGGTGGCAAGCTGCCTGAGTCTTGGCCATTCTGGGATGTGGTACTTGAAATTTTTAGTTTGTGGGTTGGTGTATTTACCATGCGTTTTTGACGTTCTCAACACAAAAACAAATTTTTTCTTTTCTTTTGCTATGTGAACGTCTTTGACCATCACAGGATGGGTCCCTAATGTGAGTTCCCCAACTCTAAATAAACCAAAATAGGCTGTGGAAAATAAAGCAGTATACATCTTCCACAAGTAATGTTGATTCGAGTTGACGCTGAAATGTGTCTCTACCCTGTTTAGTAATACTATGAGCATAGACTTCTGAATAGGCATCCTTATGCGAACTTTATCATTCTTGTACTTGCAGGCTTTAGTCAATGCAGTCAGAAGGAAATGATTTTCATTTAGTTGTATCCCATCATCTCTCAGCACTCCCCTGAGTGCTGATAGATAACTTTTAATTGTCTGTGATTGTTTCTTCTGCTCCGTCAGGAATCCAACAAAGAGGACGATTCTCTCCTCCCAAGAGTTGGGTTTTCTGTCCAGCCTAATAAAGAATTTGTTGAATTTTTGCCAAGCAGTATAATAAATTTTTTGTGTTGAACTCCTTAGTCGATCCATTTTGAGCCTGTCAACGTATTCCTGTATGGCTGAAGTGGAAATTTTTGAATGAGATGACGATGAGTCTGTGAATTCACAGTCCAAAACTCCAGCTGGCTTCTTCCGAGCTCTTTTAATCTTCTTCTTGCCTGAAAGGTGAATTGAGTACAGAATAAGTCATTAAAGATGTTGTTCAGTTTAATCACTTAATCCATATTTTTGTGAGAGGCCACAAGTCCCTAGATATTTCATCTGGGTAGTCATTTACTGTTTTCGGCGCTAATCTGAAGAATTTTGCAAACTGCATTCTGCTCAAGGCATCGCTCAAAATATTATTTTTTCGGGCCATGTGCTTCACAAATACTCTTCTGTCGAATTTCATGTTGTTCAGGGCCAGCATTCACCATGAATTTGACTGCTTCATTATCACAGAAAACGACCAAACGAGCTTGAGCGAGACATTGTTGCCAGGTGAATATTCCCATGCACAAGGCATATAATTCTAAGAATTCAATACTTGGGTCTTGTTCCGCGATGAAGTCTCTCTCCCACTGTCCAAATAGCCAGTGACGTCCTTCCAGTATTGCTCTGAAGCCTAAATTTTTATTTTTGCTCGCATCAGAATAGAAACCAATTATGCATGCATGCAAGGTTACGCTCAGATCAATGAATGGCCTATTCACACTAGCAATATCTTCCAAGAAATGAATCCACATCTGACAGTCCAGTTTGAACTCTGCATCTAATGTCACATGGTGGTAAGGCCTCAGTTTCCTACCACTTTTGTTCAGTGTGTTGGCTCCTGTGAATTTCGTGTACATTCTCCTGGTGAACGTTCTTCCCGGGACAATCGCTCTATTCAGGAAATTCAAATGACCTGTTAACTTTTCCAATTCCTTTATGGTAGCTGTGTGCTTTTGACAAAGTCTCAGTAGTGTGTTAAGGGCCATTAAACATTTATCTTCTGGGACTGAAATCCTATGATTCACTCCGTCTAACAACATTCCCAAAAAGGTGATCAGGGGGGTGGCCCATTCCGTTTTATCCTCTGATACTGGGAACTTAATTTCATCACAGACTGATAGGAAAACCCTTACCATGTGATTGCATCCTTCTTTTGTTGAGTCTATGAATAGAAAATCATCGAGATATGAACTGATCCTTCTGGTCTTTCCCAAGCGGAATTCCACAATGTGTCTCAGTGCATTGGAGAAACGCTGGAAGTGGCTGCAGGATATTGATGCACTGAAACTTAAATTCTTCTCTACAAAATAGTATGGGATCCCTGTTATAGGGTGAGCCACTCTCATCAGCAAAAATCTCCTGTCCCTAGGAAAAATAGGGAGGATTCTGAAAGCACTCATTAGATCAGATTTTGAATAGAAAATTATTTCTGAAGTATTGCTGATTCTCCCAGCCTCATCTTTAATCATTCCCGGTAGTGATCTAAGAAGATCCAGACAATTTCTGATGGCATGGTCCAAATCTTGGTACTTCACTGAACACTTTTCTTCAGGAATCCAATAATTCACAGATTCATTTCCATTTGGAAATTTGTAAGACAGATAAAATATGAGTCTAGTTTTATTACCTGCCTTTGGGACAAGTCCCATCGGTGACTGGATGTAGCTTTCCGGGAAAGGATTCTCTTCAAATGGTCCTGCAAAATGTTGTAAGGATGCTTCTTTCATCATTTTCTCCCAGAGCTCATACTTATACCCCACTGAAAAGGGGATGTTCTTTGAGTTGTCTCTTCTATCTATCAGTCCTTTGTACTCCAGATGAAACCCCTTCCTAAACCCTTCCGCCAGAAATTTGCTCTCTGCTTCATCGTAGCCAGACTCCCGCAGTAGCCTTTGTAGACATCTAGCATTGACCGGTGTAATGATATTTCCCCAAATTAGCTGCGCCTTAGGAATATTTTTCACGTCTGACAAACAAAGTAAATAGAATGGTAAACCAAATAGTGTGAATAGGCTGACATATAATTGATGAGGTTGTATTAGCAGTTGAGTACCACTGCCCACTTGCTTAATATGTCACCCTTCCCAGTTGCCTATTTCCTTTTACCACCACCATTTTTATCATTGTCTCTCCTGTCTCTGTTGCCCCTGTTATCCCTTCTATATTCAAATGAGTCCCTTCTGTCTCCCTCCTGTTTGGTAGTGGCACGTCTGCACAGATGTGCCCCGTGGCCAAATTTGTTGCAAATCGTGCAACAATGCTCAAATTTACAGCTGTTGCCGTATGTACAACGTCCCCCATTATATCTCCAGCATATATCCCTTTTAGCTCCCCTTCCTGACCTGTTTCCAGCACCTCCACCACCTTGACTTGTTCCAAAACTTCTATCATTTCCATCTTTCAAGCGCATACTCCACGCCTGTTGTAAGATAATAGCCCAGGACCTCTGTGGATAACGCGCTAAGTGGTGTCTGAAATCCCTATCATAAAGGTAGACATTTTCCCAAGTATAGCTCAGAGCAGCTGTGTGAATTATATGGTTGTGCTGAATCAGTTCACCCGCCCGCAAAGGGTATTTTGAGGTATAGATATTTGAGAACACTCTGATAGTTTGTTCCCACCTGGAGAAAATTGTGATACCTCCAGCTTCATGCAGAGAGGATGCAGAGACAAAGTAGGTTCTACCATCTTTGTTCACAATTTCCATTCTGTTATCTTCCTCTACCTGCAATCGGTCTCTAGGCAACAGGCGAGAAAAATTGACATATTCATTGTTCAGAATCACCTCACAAATACCTTGTTCAATGTAGTTACCCACTACCAGATAATCACTGTCCACAATCGATGGGTGATGGTCCTGACTTGCCTCTTCTTTCCTCAGTTGATCCTGAGGTTTATGCAGATTAAAGTTATAGTAAATGCTATGTGCAGACTCACCTGATACCTCCAAGATCCACGCTTTCGATGCCTCAGCTTGCCTAACTATCTCTTCTGCCCTATCCTTGGCAACTGTTTCTGGTGATCTCTCACGTCTCATATGTCCTCCAGTACTATACCCCACGTCCCATGATGTCCCAGGTACAGGCTCCTCGGCATAGTAATGATCGCGCCTGCCTGGCTGTCCTGAAACAATGTTAAGATTGAGGTTGCGATTAACTTGCTCAATTATCTCTATGTTTTCATCACTAGTATCACAAGCTGGCTCCTCCGATGAGGAACTCAACCTTTTTCCCCTATGGTCCCATCCAGGACTGCATCCCCGTTATAAGGCTGTACTGCCCGCTCACAAACAGTAGTCTCTGATTGGGATTGCTGAGGTAAAGTAGTACCCCGTTCCGATTCATTACCCACTGACACCTTGCCTCTTGATGCTAACTCACCTCTTCTCCTCTTATCCTGTTGGTCCTTTGGGCCTGGTTTCTTAGTGGAGTTTCCCAGCACAATTCCATTATCTTCCATAAATTTAGTCAGCTTCAAATATGTTTGATTCACCGCTCTATTTATCAGGTCTTCACTTGAGGTTTCATGCCTTGAATGCATAATTAGCCCCTGTCGGTCAAGCTTGGGTACCTCCATGACCGTCTTCATGGAGACGGCGTCCATCAAAGAATCTTTTGTTGACCTGGTAGCACCGAGATCCCGGTCCCTGCCATAATCCTCTTCTTCTGTTCCGGATTCATAAACTTCCTCAACTAACAACTTCTTCCTTGCCTTAGCTCTTCCCTTTTCAGGGGTGAGAGTGGCATTGTTGTTGGAATCTTGCGAAATTTCTCCCTCTTCTTCACTTGCAAAATCGGAGTCAGCTGGACAGTGTACCTCCACTAATATTTCGTTCCCATCTTCATTGAAATTCACAGCTGTTTCCTGTAAATTATTGACTTTCCTTTTATTGCTAGCTGCATTTTTTCCTAGCTTCCAAGGCGAGTTGACACATTTCCTTTGCCTCTTCGATTTTGGTTTTTCCTCCATTTCGTCGAAGGCTACATTTTTGGCCTTTTGCTCAGTACTTTTTCTTCTCCACTCCTTGCCCATCCTCAGTAATATGCTGCACATTTTAATCTATCGTTTGAACCGTAAAAATCAGGAATCCTTCAAAAAGTTCTGGTATTTATTCAAGTCGAAGATGAATTGAAAAATTTCCGTGCCTTTTGAATCCAAGAAATAAACGTTAAGTGATGAAATGATGTCAGATGAGCTACACTTGGAATCCCTGACTTAACGTCGTAGCAACCAAGCTGTCAATGTTGTCTGTTTCGTGTAAAACTCATTTAATTGCATTTAAATCGCACTTTAATTAAAATTAGGGGGAGTGGTGTGGTCATTGGAAATGGCCTAAGCAACACAGATCTCCTCAGTTATGCCATAATAGGGTATAATTTTTAATTTTTAGTGATCAGACAGGTGCAAGTTGTGAATCCCCTCTAACCATGCACTGATGGGTAATTGATTATGAATAGTCTAGTCTGCTTTCCTGAAGGAATATTCTTCACAAGTGTGAAGCTAAGTTCTGGTAGAATACCATGTCCTAACATGGTATCGTCCTGAGGAGTTCTCCTTCTCAACGGTGTGCATGCATGCATTGCCCATGCAATGCACCGACCTTATACCTGTACCTAAAAATGACACCAACCCCTGACTTCTCTTTTGACACTTTATTTACATTAAAATAACAAGAACAAAATAATACTGTAAGGAGTGTTGAAGGGGGGTGGGGCAAAGGGGACAAAGGGAGGACTATTACTTTTTATGTTTAGGGACAGGGGATGAGGAGGGTGAGGAGCTGGAAAGGGGGCATCTGCTCACAGGCTTGCAGTCTATGAACATCAGCTGGACCAACCACATGGACAGTGCAGACACAAGAATGTTGTGCTGCACGTCCAGGTGGTGGACCACCTCGGAGGTGGAGTTGAACCGGTGGAGGTGAGGACAGGAGCACAATGAGGTGTGTTGGTTCCTGAGGTGGGTGGACTGGTAGTGACCCCTGCTGTCCAGGTAACTGTGTATACCCTTCTGGCAGGAGTCATAGGCACACACCCACCTACAGGAAGCAACCTGCCCTACACGCTGGGACTGTGGGAGGTGGACTGGTTTGGGAGTGTGCCACACTCCCAACCCCAAGAGGAGATCAAGGGCCTTTTTGATCTGGGACTGTGAGGGGGTCCACGGCATGTAGCACTTGTTATATCTAAGGTTCCACCACTTCCCTCTCTCAGAAACAGGGACGTCAGAAAGATGTTGGTATTTCTGGGAGGGAAGTCTGGTGGAACCACCATCCTCATTGTCTCCTGCCCCCTGAGGAGTTGGGGGATCAGAGGGACTGGGGCCAGGGCTGAAGGACGGGGGGTTCTGGAGGAAGACTGAGGAGGTTGAGCAGGCTTGGGGAGGGCAGCAGAGCCTGCGGGAGGCCCTGTGGGCCCCCTGGAGCTCTGGCTGGTCCCCATAACCTGCTGGACCTGCTGTCTCACCATCTGGCTCAGCGCTGGGGGAATGGGGTAATAAGACACCCAATCTTCCCCAGGCACAGTGCCAGATAAGTGAGGAGATGGGGTGGATGGATCCGGAGGGGCACGACCCTGGACCTTCAGCTCAGCCCATTGAATGGCCTGCTGAACATCCAGGGTCAAGGCGGCCAGTGCTAAGGAGGTGCCTCCACTCCCAGAAGGGTGCAGATCACCACCCGCACTGGTAGCCTTGTCCACCCCCTCAACAAACCTTACCTCATCAATAATTGCTATATCGTCTTTGCTGTCATCCTCCTCCTCCTCCATCATGTAGTCCGGGTCATCTCCATCTTCGTCATCATCACTCTCCTCCCATTGATTGTAGGTCCATGTGAGGAGGTCCGGGGGCTGGTCCATGTTGGGTTCTCCAAGGGAAGTGTCCAGGGGCAGTTCTGGTTCAGTCTCCAAAATTGTAGTGTCTGGGGGCGGTTCCATGTCATCTTCAGCAGGTTCTGTCTCCTCTGGCTGGTCCCTGACCCAGGGCTCTGACTTGATCTCCTCAGGGGAGACCACCGGGCCAGGGACAAAGCCCCCTCTAACATCCGTAATCACTAATGAAATCTGTAAAGAAAGAGCTATTTTGAGGAGACAGCTCCTTGCAAAGGTGATGCAAAACACTAAAAGTTACAATAACTGGAACCCCACTGTACTCTGAGGTTCGGTGAACCTAAACGTTGCGTCCTAAAACAAGTGAAACAGGCCTACCTTGCCACTCTCCTCAGGAGGTGTGGGCAAGGCTGCTGACTCCTGAGGGGGTGGGGGTACTTGCCCTGTTCCCTCACCCACCCCCTCATCGTCCCAGGGCTCGATCTTAATAGCCACCTGCAATGTAAAAGGTACAGTAAAAATAGGTCCCTTAAACTGGTTAAAGGTGTTGAAATCGGGTTCTTGCACTGTACTGTGCGAAACTCATAGTAAAACTATGAAGTGAAGAGGTACAGGAAAAGGTATAAAAGTTACACTTACTCTGATTGTTTGATGGTCTTGGGGAGGGGAATCAAGCCCCTCTCCACCTCCTCACTTGCAGGGGGTTGGCCACCAGGAGCCCCCCCCCCAGTTGTCCCTAATGGAGCCACAGGCTCCGACATGGGAGGGGCTCCTGGCAGCTGTACGTACTGCTCCAGGTACACGACTTCCTGCAAGTAAAATGAGGAGGTACATGGTGTTCTATATGTAAATAGTGAAGCAAAAGTAAATGTACATATGTTAAATGTAAGGAGGTAAACTTACAGGATCCAGGGGAGGTGCTGCCTTCCCGTGCTGGGCCCTCATCCACAGAGCAGCTGTTCGTCACTGGCATTCCTGGCCCAGCACGAGAAGTGCCTCAGCTCCCTGATCTCCTCATTCTTTTAAGCAACCAACTGCAAACAAGCCTGCAAAGCAATGTGAGGAGTTATAAAGGTGATACTATCAGCTAAAATCAATAACCTGACTGTACATTGAAGTTTTGTTCCACCAGCACACAATAACCATCATTGTTAAAATAGGAAGCGAAAAAAGGAAGTACCGACTTCTCTTACCTCAGTAATGTGGCCTCGGTGGGGGCCCACCTCCTCCAGGTTGCACAGTTGCCCCAGTATCATGATGGTACACACCGGGGGCAACCCTCTGGGTGGATGAGGAGGTGGGCTGAATGGCCACAGCTCCTCGGGGACCGTTCTCCTCTCCCCGCCCGCTTCCTCCACTTCCTCCACCATGATTCCAGCTTTGATGAGCTATGGAACAATACAGACAATATACACTTATGTGTTGGGGCAAGCTGCCCAAGGGTTTCAATTACACCATAATTTGAGGAGGTAGATCAGTAGCTTTTAGTGAAGTTACAACATGGAACGATACATGGTGGTAACAGTGAACAAAACAATTGACGCAATACATGTACACACCTCCTCTTCCAGTATTTCAAGGACCCTAGGTGAGAGAGGGGGGCAGATAGTCTAGGCTGGTGGGGGCATCTGACCTTCTTGAACTTTGCATTCTTGAACGACTGTAATTTAGCCCATTCCATCACCAGCCTAGCCTTCCACCTTACCTCCTCACTTCGGCTCAA
>JBCAUG010035676.1:0-24230 GCA_038406175.1 Haplosyllis leylae | reverse complement strand
TACCCCCCCCCTGGACAGATCTCCCTGGACAGACCCCCTTGCTATGTTGACGATCTGAGTCGACCCCCCCCCCGTGGACAGACTCACGCCTGTGAAAACATTAGCTTCCCATCGTACTACGTACGCGGGCGGTAATATTAACCTGACACCGAATTGTTTCATTAAATCGTTAAGGAGGCGGTGAGAGGTGTAAACTGTATGGATTTACGTCTTGTCAGTTACCTGGTCTTTTATTGCGAAAAATCCAATCGTTTTGATGAAAGAACATCCCTCATTGCAAAATACAATATCAGCCATACTGTTATTATTTTGCTGCCTTACAACAGTGTAAGCACACAACAAGGATCTTTTCTTATGTTCTTCAGTACAATTGAAGTTGTCAGTTACTTAGACTTGAGCGACAGATTATACTAATTCCTTTACATAAGCACGATGCATAAACTGGTTAGAGAGACCAGTTTCATTCATTATTCATAGACTAAAATAAGAAGAATGTCGATTTATCACCCTTCCGTTCGCCATTATACTTCAATAAAATCTATCTAACATCAATTTTCCACTGGAAAACGTGTTTTCAATAGTGTAGTAACGTAACAAATTATCACGATTTTAATCAAATTTACTATAGTTAATTGGATAATTTTCTTTCTCTAGACGAAGTTTGTTTTTGGCATGTCAAGCTTTGGCACATCTTGGAAGCTAATATCTATTTCAAAATGCTATCATGCAAACCAGACAATTGAGTGCCAAAATACTTTTATTTTCAGGTGCATATGACTCTAGATGAAACATTTCCATCGAAAAATAACACCCACGAGAGTACCTAATGTTAATGCCATTGTTAACCAAAATTATGACACAACATGAACATTTTTAGGCTAGTGCGATTTTTGTGAGAGTCAGATAGGAAGCAGCGATCATTACTTGCCATTGCCATTATCTACCTAAAACTTAAGCACAATTTATGAATCAAATTTATTTAGTTTGAATGTAGCTATTACTATGTAAACTGAATGAAAATTTATTGACTTAAATTTGGCATCAGGTTGCCACACAATAATAGAATTAATGTCTGCGGGTTCCTGCGACCGTTGTCATCAAAAATACAACAAGCACAGGCTTATTTCACAAAGCTGAAAATTATGATCGGTTTCTTTGATTATGTTAATACTACGGGGTATGAAAGCAAAGCCTATTTAAAGTTTCAGCCACATAAATCTTGATCGGATAAAAATGTCAACAGAGTCAATCAAAGTAAAGCTTTCACATATTTCGTACTTTTCATCACTTATACAACAAACCCTTGAACCTCTTTCAGGAATCTGTTATTTTGTCATCCTGAACCCTGCAGCAGTGAACAAAGTTGAAACAAAGTCAAAGTATTTAACCTATCTGCTTTTTCAGATGATGGTATCTGACAGCATGATTGGCTTGAAGCAAGAAACTATATTGTACAGGAAAATCAATATCTTATCTGATACAATATGACATTATGATGTACTGTAACTGATTACTGAGGACTGATTTTACATGATTGTACTGACGAGGAGTGATCTAGTTCTCTGTACATTTTGTAGCAATTTAAATTTTCAATTCTAAAGGAACATTTGAAAAGAAATATTTTGATTTAAACTGTATAAAAATAGCAGAGGTATTATTTTGACTGTTGTAAGGAAAACAGAAGCTTACTTCTAAAGCTATGTTTGATAAAAGTAGAGATTATGGGGAACACCACTATATCGCACGAATATCTCTACGTAATAGGCTGAGTAACAAATACAGGAAAGGAAACCAGTTGAATTTTTACAAAGTACATTACAGGACTATTTGATCAAATTCATTAAATGATTCCTTTTTATAGCGATATTATTATACAAACGTGAGGTGTGCAGAAACACAATGACCTCGAAAGTGTAGGTTTGTGATTGAACTATTGTTTGCATGTTGCTGTAAAGCGGTAACGTTAGACGTTCGTAGATAGCAATCAGTGCGGTAGCAAATCAGGCTGAACATCAACGATCATTGAAAATCAATAAATTAAAAGAAATTATTCGGCAAAAAAGTGCTCATTCATTGAAATACTAAAACGCCTAGGCCGCTTTTCAGTGATGTGCTGCCGATTGGATCGGGGAAAAAACTCATTTAAATGTTTTCTTAGAAATCTTTGCATTGGAAAATCGAAGTCAGACATATCAGATCATTAAACACCTGCAATGTTTCTGGAAACAAATCAATTATGCCATATTCATGATATTTTATGGGCTTAACCCTCCAATCAATATATGCAAAAGTCCGTGGTTTAATTCTACGGCTTATCAGCTTTTTTTTTTCAATAATATTCAATATTATGGTCAAAGGCATTGATATTTTTCTTCATAAACCCATTTGGACCTGTTTGCAAATCAGATAATATACTCTAGGAAATGTATCCATTTACACAAAGCGATGACGAGCATTTTGCGTTTCTGACTCACTCCCACATCATGGTTAAGCATCGATCCCTTTTTTTAGAACCACGAAATTATGTACAATCCTGTGTACGTGGGACCCCTGACGTCAAACCCATGTTTTTGCTGACAAAATGTAATTTTAACAGTCATTCGCCAGTTCATTGATGCGTTCTCAGCCAGCTTAACCCAAATAAACTGTGATAAAATGGAGTGTCCGTTGACCAGTTACAAATCAAAATGGATCATGGAAATTTTAAGGAGACTAAATATTATTTTAATTAAAAAAGACTACTTAACACAATTTAACTGATAACAAGACTTCATAAACAAAGCCACCTACAGAGTTTCTGGTGAGATTACATCATACTGTTCCCTAAAACCGTTACAATAGGTCAAGATGCAATAATAGAAAATATGGAAGTTACAGCGAATATCAGTCATTACACTTCCCTCTGATTTGCAACTCTCTCTCTCTCTCTCTCTCTCTCTCTGTGACCACTGCTTTGACCAATCAAAATGCCTCAAATTCCCAAATCTTGTGAGAAAATTAGAGATCTTCTAAAAAACTATTTCCATTTAAATTTCTATGTTGTTTACAAAAACTCTGCTAAACAGAAAAGTGAACATTTTTTATTGTTGACAATTTGCACAATAATTAGTTTCATTCAGTCAAGCGAGTACAGCAACCTTAATTGCAGGGATGCACCCCTTGTTTGTTTTGCATTTGTCATGAACCTTACAGTAAAAGAAGATAAGGTTAAGGTGAAACAATTGTTGGGGACCACATAAAGAAACACAATTCCTGTTTTTGTCAGTCTTTATTCTCAATTTGCACATCCCAATTGTTGTATGGTCATCATAGTTGCAGTTTATTGACTTTGTAAATTAAGGTCAACATTTGGGGACATAGATGTAAAAGCATATTGGTTACCATAGAATACCTGGAGAAGTGAGGGACTTCTATGGCTTCAAAAACCTCTAAATTACTATTAATAAGAATTGGGTACCTAATGTGCAAATTTCACTTCATGGTATTGCTGTTTAGTTCTGGAGAACTGACCATTGTTTTTCTTTCCCTCATAATGCCTGCAAAATTATCCCTCTGCTTTACAGCACATTAACATTTAATGAATCAGTACACGGTAAATTCAGAGCAAAATTGTGGAGAAGAACGAGTTTGAATTACGCATGACCGGAATGTATTTCTGTCCTTATTCGTATTAGTTAAAAGATTTCCTGGAGTGTTTTATTTGGCTGGAAATGCGAGTGGCTTGCCACAAGCATTTTTAGGGGAAATAAAATATGATCAGGGGATCTTCTAACTGTTTTAAATAATGACTGGCACCTGAGGACCCCTATCGAAGGTTGAAACTATACAAGAAATTATTTGCTTGGCCTTAATTTTGTTATGCCCCTGGACTGAATACTGTTCAGAATCACTCACAAATAAATGGGAGTGTTAACTGGGTCCTTACTCATAGTACTGTATTGACGTAATTGCCAATTTGCCTTTTGAGGACCAGGGAATGACCCAGAAAGTCAGGGGAGCAAAGAGTGAAACAATAGACCGGAGAGCCACTGAGTCACACGGAGTGACCCTTGTGGCCTTCCCGGCCTGCATTGCTTGGTTGGCCATCTAACCGTATGCATCTCTCCAATGTTTGAAATATTGGCAATTTTGAATTAATTTTCGTACCATAAAGGAGTGCTCAGATCTGTCTGAAATTTTTACTGTATATTGTCTGGATATACATCTGTCTGTGTGCAAAAGGGTTAAGTTCTATGACCAGTATTTCTGGTAGATTTTTTACCTCCAAGTTGATGAAAGTTTTGGATTTAGCTGCTGCAAAAACAAGGTAAAAATTACTAAAATTCGTGGTACCAATCAATCCAATTAATGTAAAACTTACTAATTAATGTTGCTCTCGTCTTCCTCTTTCATTTGATATGTCACAAGACCAGTTTCTGAATTTCAGCTCGAAAAGTGCAATTTTAGTGCACCCGGGCTAGTGCACTCAAGATGCCAATTTTCAGTTGGCAGGTGTCACTTTCTGATAGTTTCCCTGTGGAGAACAAAAGGCCTCCACGGTGAAATTATCAACTGGTAACTTCAGCTCCTCTGAATAGCCGAAAGGTGCCAGAATTATTTAATATATTTTAAAAAGCATTTTAATTTAGAACTTCACAATAACACAAAGTTTTAAATTAGCGCAATAAGTTTAGGTCTCAGGGTATATGATTTAAATTTGTCAAAATCAGTAATGAAAATTTTCAGTGTTAATTTTTGTGTGACCACGACAAATAGATTTGCAACTAAAATCCACACATCAGTGGCTGATCCAGGATTTCCCAAACATGGAAATGCTAACCTCAAGGGGGCGTCAACCTTTATTTTAGCCAAATTTTCCTGAGAACATAAAAATGAACTGGTAGTAAAGTTATTAACAAAACATAACTCTCAACAATCAAAAGAGAACTTTATGAATCCATTTCTTTTTATTCATTATTTTGGGCTTATTTCTGTTTAAGATGACTTCCTTCTGTTTGACGTAACAGCGTCATTACCCAGCTCAAAATTTGATACACAGTTTCCAATTAAATACGCTAAATCTGCGAGGAATCACTTCCCTTGGGCAATGCAAAGACTTCACTTCAAAAATTCAACACTGATACTGCATGCCAGCCACAAATGACGTCTCAAGCTTCTGTCTCCTGATTACAAATATATAATTCATGACTCGGAAACAAGCTCCTTACCTTCAACATTTACACCAGGACAAAACAATGAAGCATTCGAGTCGATCTATTGTTTGTCACCCAATAAAAGGTGGGTCAGTCTGACACTGTGGACATCACCTGACACAAAAACAATGAGTGTAATGGTTTAAATTCAACCTCAGTCGTCTTCCATTTGTCACAGTAATAGTAAATTTCCAGTAGAAATATTTTATTACTTCACAAAACATCTTAAGTTCAGCTTCAGACAACCTGATGAAGCTAAGCAGTCAGTTTGTGATTATGTTTATAAAATAATATTCTGCTGGCCGGAGGGTAAATAACTTGCATTTACATTAATGTTTACTGTTCATTATGAAAGATAAAGCCTTCGCCTATATCCCCAGGTTATGTTCCAAATATGTACCTTTGAAAGTATTTTTCAAATAGGTATCGGGTATTTCATGACCTGGAGTACATTAATTCTATTAAAACTTGCTCGCAACAGATACAAAAAGTTACAACAGGAGCAAAAGTCTTATATTGCCTTTTCTGTCTCAAAGATTTATCTCTTCACCATAAGGAGACAGCATTAATGAGTAAATGCTTATTTAAAAGACCTCCTGCCTGCTTATTGCATTAACACCATGCTGTTTTCCAGAAAGGAACCTAAAGATATGGTGCTCTTTCGAATGTTACTTTGATATCAGACCTAATGACTAGATTAACATGTGTTTCGACCAGGAACTCATTTATACAGTTCCTAGTCCCTCCCTTATGAATGTGCGCAGTATGAGACTGCTTCTAGGATTTCTTTGTAAAGCGTAATTTTGTTAGAAAATACTTTCAAGGCGTCAATGGACATGATAAATATTAACTGCGTCTTTTTATCTGCATATTTTCGAAGTAATAAGTGGCTAAATAAAAGATTTAATTCTAATCTATTATTAGTAATGATTTAAAAATAGGAATTATGAAGTGAAGACGGCATAGATCTAAGTGAAACTTCCGAAGAGATCCAACATGACTGGAAACTGAACATGATGTAAATCTGAGGCCTCAATAATATAAATGGTTGCAAAATATTAAGGGACTTAATTCTGTCTGTAGTTTTACTCGGTGTAATCCTACATAGCCAATCTTGTAACCCAGCTCAAAGAACATACTAATTTTCCATACAATACTTAACCGTAATATCAGTACCCGAAGCTTCAATCATTACGCTCTTACAAGCAGTATTATCTTACAAGCCAGAGGCTATTAATTCGAGAAGTATAGGAGCAATATTCTAGTAAAGCTCTTGTCATTAAAGGCCATACCTATTGGTTATCTGGGTCCAATACCAGTTAATTTCTGGATAATCTCTTATTGGACACAAAAAGGAAAAAGTAAGATGAGAGTTCCTTGAGCATGAGGTAGTTCCTGCGCATTGGTGAGGATATAAGTGAAATTCGTGCACAACGAGTTGAACTGGAATGCATAACGATTCAAAATGTCATAGGTTGAGCACAAGAGGAAAAAGTGGCTCAAATCTTAAGTTTAAATTCTCCATGAGAAGTTCACTTTTTTATTTCTTGCACCAGTCCTAGTGTCAGCTGACGAGATAAACTATCTAATTCACATATAAATATAACGGCGGGGTTCCACCGTTAGGGGACGTCTTTTCACGTGCATTCACATTCACCAGGCATCCTCGGGTCTTAAAGATCCACCACCCTGTGCCTTTCTGGACAATACCAATGAGGTGTGTGGTCCAGGGATGACCAGGTCCTTTCATTGCAGTGCTTTGGCAGGAGTTTCTGCATGCAACTCCAAGGGAAAAACTCCTGCCTGGCCTAAATTCATTATAGATTGGATCTTGTCTTGTCCTTGTACTTCTCATTTCATGCCCATATTGCCTCATTGTGGTCTGTTTTTAATTCTGAGGGATTTATGTGAACCTGGCTCACCCCAGGGATTTCAGTCTTTTTGAATGGTATGGTCCACTGGTTGGATAAGGCTCAGTTTGAAATATTCAGTCCAAACAGCCAACATAGTAAATCTTCAATTTTAAAGCAAATTCAAGGCAAAATCACTAAAATCATAGGTATTTCATGGTATTTTGTTACTCCTTTGATCTAATATTTGTTGCTTGTGTACCATTCAGTAAATTTGAGTGAAAATTTAGTTATTTTGGGCATTTCTGTCATTTCATGTTACTTTGGTCTTCCCTGTAAAAAGCTCAGTTTTCATGTGAATATTGGCTCATTTCTGACATTTATCGACTGGATCTGATCTAATCTACATATGAGCAAGCTTTTCACAGTGAATATTGTCTTAAAAATTGGTTATTTCTGTCATTTTTGTTGTCATCACTTTGGCTCCAATTTTAAGTTAAATATTCACATTTGTATCAGTGTTCGTTTATTCACAGTCATTTAATTGTCTATTTCTAGTCATGTCCTAGTATCTTCTTATGTGGTGCACTCCATGGACTCCACAACAATCTGGCCTTGGCTGAGGGTGGAACCTGGTCTCTTGGGAGGTGAGGATTATTCACATGGTTATTGTGTCATTTCATGGTTAATTTGTACAATATTATGCCATTCTTTCTAGTAATTCAGTATCTTGTTGGATTCACATCCAGGATGTTGTAATTATGTGAATTTTGACAGTTGTACATGTATGCCTGTGTGTATGTATGTGTGAATGTCCATAAATAGCCTCATTCATTCACAGTAATTAATAACCAATTTATTGTCATTTCAGTTAACTTTAGGTCCACCAGTGGGAAGGGCAAAATTTAGATTGGGGTAATATTCCAAATTTCTAACTTAGTCAATGTAACTTGTTTTGGTCTTAAAATACAATAAATAGTTCAATCTTTATGGTAATTTAAGAGTTTCTTGTTTTGTTCACATCTTATTGGTACCAGTGTCAATCCAGGAGAACTTAGATGCCTGTTTTCATCTCCCACATGGTTCTGGATGCTATAGTGCAGCTAGCCCATGTCCATGAGCATAAATTTACATAAAATTCTCTGTGAGAGGGTTGGGGGTTGGGGGCTTGGAGAGGTATGTACTCCACTTAGATGCTTTGAATAATTATATATATACAATGTTCAAATCTATATATTCAAACCTATGCCACATGCACTTTATTAAAAAATATCTAGTATTTAAAAAAAGACTTAAAACAGAAAAAATAGCCCTGTGTGGGCTGAGGTGGTTTAAGTTATATGTCTCAAAATGTCAAAAAGATGTCAAATGTCAAAATGTGAAACATGTGAACTATGTATGAGGTTCACAAAAAATATAAATGGACACAATGGGGTTCACACATTTTGATATAATTTTTGACATCACATATGAAGGTCATGAAAACTGGTCTAAAATAATTTTTATTGACATTCATAGGGTTATTGATGAACCCCTAGCATTAGCACCCAGTCCTGATAACCCAAGATTGAAAGTTTAAAAGGATGGCTGAAACCCATAAAAAATTGTGTCCAAGATGGTTGAAACCTGTAAAAAATTGGGTCCAAAACTCGCACATTTTCTTACTAAATATTGGGGGTTCAAAGGGAGCAAAGCCCCCTTGCATTCACACCATACTATATGTTGTATGATCACCAAAGTCGTGAAAATCTGTGTTATAGTTTAAGATGTTCCTACCACCTTTCAGTATCATCACCACTTCATCTACATTCACAGAATGGTGAATGGCAATCATAGGTCCCCACCCTAGGCCATACCTATGGACTGATTCTTGATGAAATAAGTCAATTCTATGTGCCAATTGACATTGCACCCCTATCATCTACCCTTCATGCCATAAACGGATGATTTTTATTTAAATTGAATATCCTAAACTACCTTTATTCTGAGTATTTAAACTTAAATAACTCAGCAATTACTCAATCAAATCAATTAAGATTGTGGCAATAATTAGATCCTATTAGGGTCTAACTATATCCAGAATATTGAGTAGTTTGATTGAGTACTTCCTAAGTAATTTGCCAAAACCCCTATTACTGCTCATCCAGAATTGAAATAATTGAAGAAAAAAAATGTGCACAATTTCCAAACACTTTCAATTCACATAAATATCATTTTAAATGACCTAGTAGACCTGCTAATTTACATAAATCAGCAATAGTAATCAGCTACTTGATGCTAGAAGCTGTTAACCTAAAAAAAACCCAAAAATCACAATTTCTCAATTTATGAGAAAACTGTAAATGGGAAAAATTCTCAAAAGGTGTTTTTGGTAGGTAAAAAGGTCCTCTACAAATCACCAATTGACATTGCACCCCTATCATCAAGCCTTCATGCTGTAAACGGACAATCGGTCACATATTCGAAAATCCAAACCAGGGTATCTGGAGCACCCTAGGCCACACCTATGGACTGATTCTTCATGAAATAAGTCAATGACATGTATCCTTTAAAGTGTTGCAAATGTGCCAAAAACCAAAGTGCCCACTTTGACGGCCCATAGCAGCTCCTTAAGTGTGTTGCACCCCACCAAAAATGGTCCCATCATGTAGCCCATTCATTCCTGTGGCTTATATCAAATCTTAATATGGAAGTATTGGTGCACCATTTTTGAGATATCTTTGATTTTGTAAAGGTACCCATTTTTGCCAAATTTCAAATGGCCCTGGAAATGCCAAAAATTGACATATTTCAAATTTGACCAAACAAGGGTTCTAGAAGATGTCATAAGGTGTATTGAGTCCAAATTTGACAAATGAATTCCAATGGGAAATGTCCCAAATTGCTGAAAAGAAGTTGCCAATCACTATCCTATAAGGTGGTTTAAGTTTTTTTTTTTTGTTTTTTGAACAAACCGTTCTTTTATTGCTTAAAGTATAACATGTATGTAATCTTAACGGTTGGATTTTGGTTATATAAATAGCTAAACACATTATCATAAACCAAAGAAATTAGAACTATATATTTTTTAGGGCAAATCTCTCAAACTATAGTTGCTACTTCGTACATTCGACTCTCTAGGTTTGGAAAAAAACTTTTCCAAAAATTAACATGTTTGTTCATATTTCTATTTACGTTTGCAGTAAACCATTGCCTTTGTTCGAAAGCTTCAATTTCTTTGAACCATTCGAATTTGTTAATACTTTCGTTATTACAACACTTCCGATAAACATACTGTTTGGTCCATAAACAAATTAGATTTCCTACACTCTTGGTTTGATCCTCAATCTGATTGTACATACTGTTTTCTAAAGTTAACCAGTCTGCAGCCATTCCCAGCCTGACCTTAATTTCCTCGAATAATACTTTGACTTTATTACACTCATAAAAGATATGCACCACCATTTCCTCAGCCCCTTCACAAAACGAACAGACACAATTGTCTGTTTTTTTCCACTTAAATAAATGCGATTTTGTAACCAACTTATTAAGTAATAACCTATACTGGAAATCCCTTAACTTCACAATATTTGTAACAACATAAATATTCAAGAATTGCTTCCGATACACCTCATAATCTTGGATGGCCCAGCCATCTTTTTCCCACGAGTTAACATATTTCAACAGGCACTCATAATTGTCTATGAGCTTATCATATACATATCTAGTGACTTTCGCCCTAGTTCCCAATTCATCTATTAAATACTCTCTTGCTTGACCACTAGCTCTATTTTGTAAAAGAATTTTCCACATGGGAGGGATAGCCTGGATCAATGCTCTCCAATCTAGCCAATTTATTTTATGATTCTCCTGCGATAAGCATTTCCAGTCGATCCAGTTCCCCTCTGCGTCAACTAGGTCCTGTACAAATATGATACCATTCTCATACCACTTACTCCAGTATATTGGTTTGTTAGCTATCTGAATTTCAGAATTCCACCAAATAATTTGATTTTCCACCTCTGCCTTATTTTGTGGCCACATATAGTTGATTTCGCACCATGCTTCTAATGTTTCTAGCCAAACTGATTTGTTACCAATTAACTGAACGTCTTTCTTATGTAGATTACATTTCCAAATTAGATTCCTGATTCCAGGTACTAATTGTTCATACATACATTCTTCTAAGAAATTATCCAATCTGAATATATTTTGAATTTTAATGGCTTTTTGTTTTGCTTCAATGTTCACCAAACGAAGGCCACCATCCTCTTTTCTACATGTTAAAGTTCTCATTGAGATTCGTCCTCTTTTCTGTCCTGCCCATAAAAATGAGTGGATTCTATCATTAACTTTTTTAATTTCCTTTTCATCCAAGTCTTGCATCACTGTCATTTTATAAACAAATAATGATGCCATTAATGAGTTAACTATGAGCACGCGGCCCATTAAAGTTAATTTATGGTGTTGCCACGAGTCACATACTTCACATAGCTTCTTATATAACTTCTCAAAATTCCCTTTCACTTTCATGCCACCCGTAGATAGTAGCGCACCCAGTGTATCTATGTTGTCATTGGTCCAATTCAAATTTTTAACTGTGTAACATTTCGCATCCGTGTCACGCAGCAACCCCACCCGGTATAGATTTGTCTTTTCGTATGACACTTTCAATCCTAAATTATTCTCAACTTGCTTGAGAACATCACAGAAACTACCAATCACAACCGGATCATATTTCAAGTACGCTGTGGTATCGTCTGCGAATTGAGATAAAATATTATGCAGACCAGGCATTCTGATGCCTTTAATATCTGAGTTCAATTGGATCAAATGGTTCATACATTCAGATGTGTGAATATATATTGCAGTGAAGCGGGGCAGCCCTGGTTCACCCCTCTAGTTTTAGCAAATATATCCGAAGTGTACCCATTGTTTTGCGTGAATACTTGAAATTTTCTGTACAGCAACATAACCATTCTTATGAAATTTTCTCCAAACCCAAAATATCTTAATGCTCCTCGAACTGCTACAAACTCGAGCCTATCAAAGCACTTTTCATAATCAATCACTGCTATCACCAATGGCAGATTTTTCCTGTTTGCATACGCTATGACTTCTCTTGTTCTCATTATGTTCGTAAATATGGATCTTCCTTTGATGAAGCCACAATGTTGCTTACCGATCAGTTCCTGCACTGAAACTTCCAATCTATTTGATATTGCCTTTGCCAAGATTTTATAGTCTCCATTCAATAACGTCAATGGTCTCCATTTACTAATTTGAGTTAACAAATTGGACTTTTTCGGAATTAATGTTATCACCCCTCTTCTGGCTGTATCATTCAGAACGTTCTCTTGATAGGCTTGTTTATACATTGCCATTAGCGGACCCACCAACTTCTTCCAAAACTTCTTGTAAAAGGCGATACTTAATCCATCGCATCCCTGTGTTTTACCAGTTTTTAGCGTCATCATTCCATCAAATAATTCTCCTTCTGAGAAAAACTCCTCATATAGTTCTTTCTGACCTGCACTAATGCGGATTCCCACCTTGTTCTCAAATCTAAATTGCACATCTGGATTTGAGGAATACAGGTTTCCATAAAAATCACTTTGCACATTTAGTATTTCCCTATAATCTTTTGTTAGCTCACCATTCCTCTTTTGTACTGCATACATAGTTTTATGCACATAATTTCTTTTCTCCATATTAAAGAAATATTTAGTCGGAAGCTCACCTTCTTGCTCATATTGCTGTCTACACCTAAACATTGAACTTCTCGCTTTCTGTTCCAAATGTGAATCAATCTCCATTTCCACGTAGTTCATGTTTTCTGTTACTTGCTTACGAACTTCCTTACTTGCCTCCTTATTTAGTAATTCTTCCTGAATCTCACACAACAATTTTTGTAGACTAAAGAACTTCTCCTTCTTTTCCCCATTAACTTTACCTGCATACTCTTTGCTAATGTTTGCAAACTCAAATTTCAGCATCTCCCAATATTGAATGTCGTCTAGATGCTTAAATGTTATAGCCATTGAATCAAAACAACTTTCAATCATTTTACAATACTCTTCATCCTCTAAATAGCTGTCATTCATCTTCCATAGTCCTGGTCCTCTTCTTTGATCAATTCTGTCTAGTTCACATATTACCATTGAATGATCCGTAACTATAGCTGGAATTATTTCACTACCTCGTACTTCATTCCTTAAGCACTCTGATACCAATATCATATCTATTCTCGACCAACGTAGTTTTCCAAGTTGCTTGTCAAATTTAGCCCATGTAAATAATTTCTTGTCGGGGTTTAGTTCTCTCCATATATCAATTACCTGAAGCTCATGCATTTTCTCTAACAAGAATTCTTTAGCTTCCTGATTACAAGGAGTTTGACTACCTCTATCCACTTTGTCATTTATAGTCAAGTTGAAATCCCCACCTAGTACCAGAAATTCACATTCCATTGCTTCTATTTCCTTGAACACATATTTAAAGAAGTCCATGCTATCTTGATTTGGCGCATATATGTTCACTATTGCATAGTGGTAATTATTCCATTTCAATTTAATTGCTATGAATCGACCCTCTGTATCTCTTCGCACTTCTGATACCTCTTTAGCCATTTTTTTAGTCACAAAAATACTAGCTCCACGCGCATTATCAGCCCCATGTGAAAAATAACCACAACTTCCAAATTCGCTTGTCCACAAATATTCACTTTTTTTACTTGAGTGTGTTTCTTGCATCAGTACAATATCTAGTTTCTGCAATTTAAAATATTTAAACAGCTTCCTTCTTTTCAAACTCTCACCTAGACCCCTCACATTTAGGGTACCAATTTTAAACATTTCACTCATTATCAATATTACTTTTTCTTCTAAATACTATTATACAACATACCTGAGAGATTTTTGCCCTTTTACAGTGACTTAACATTTGTTGCTTTGTTTTGCACATAACAATATAATACCACGGATTAAAGACAACTGACAAAAATTTTACTAATTCAGTCCTAGATCCAGCATCAGCCCCGGAACCACAAATTGCTTATTTTAAAGTCTTGACCTTGAAGGATCTAGATTATAGCTTCAGTCATCTATTGGAGGAACTGTTTATCCTGTATCCTCTGTGATTACTGCAGATCCTGTGCCTCCTCCCGCCACCTCTGCCCAGGATCCCTTTGGGAAAAGTGGGCCTATCTTCTGCACTGTATTCCTTCCAGTTGAGCCTCTTCTACCTTGAAATCCACCTCTGATCGGTGCTCTGTTTGGCCCATTCACTCTGCCAGTCCACAGATACTGATTGGTACCCAGGATGCTGTTATATGGGCTTGCTGTAACCGCTGATTTTGCTGCTTCTAAAATTGCTCCAAATCACTGTGGGCCAATATGTGTTCCACCATAATGCCTTGCAACAAAAATCGCATGGTTGAACATCTCAGAATTGCACATCGCCGGTATGGAAGAGCAGCGAAGCAGTTTAAGTGAAGTCCACTGACTGGAAAGAACAAATGTTGTTAAACCAAAGGCAGATGCTGGAGACTTTGGCCACCTTAAAATATAAGGTGGTTTAAGTTTAAAATTAAACCACCTAAAAAGTAAAAATATTAAAATTGATTGCAGGTGAGGTAAATTAAACTTAGATCAATTTGAATTAAGTTCATTTAACAAACAATTAAACTTAAATCAATTTGAATTAAGTTCATTAAACATTAAAGAAGTTGATTGAACTTGATTGAGGTTAATCACCATTTATATTATGCGATCCGCCGCGCTGAACCCCCTTGAAAATGTCCTTGTCTGAATGGTTGTTCAGGATGTTTTGGAAAAAAAGATTTTCTTTCAGTTGAAAGCAACATTTTAAGTGGTCCAACGGGAACAATATTTAGGCTGTCTAGCGAGACAAACACAACAGAAACAAACTTTATTAAAAAGGCGTTACATCCTATTCTCAGTAAGCACAACATTAGACTAGGATGTGGAAATTGTGACTTTTTGTTCAACCATAAGTGCATTACGCTGTTGACGTGTCTTTCTTGGTAATGAGCATCGAAAGTGTAAACTCAAACCGTGAACAAGAGGAAACATATATATATTAAATAGGTGTGAAGCAGACGCTAAACGAGACAAATCAATCACAAACAAGTCGGAAAGTTTATCAAAGTAAATTTTCAGGTTATCAGTGGAAGTGTTCGTTATCTGACCCAGATTAACCTCACGTTTGATACATTAAAAACAAAAGTCTATTAAACACGAGGCCATGCGTCAAGTTTTTTAGTAAACAAGTGACAAGAGCAACATGAACCTATTTACAAGTTTATTGATATTCATAAATTACTGAACTAGGTTTAATATTCAGTTGTAAAATTAATTTAGTTCACAAGTAACGGGGAAAAGGCATGTAACAGTTTATTTCTTCATTAATTGCCACTTTTGAAAAATATTGAAAAAAAACTATTTAACATATAAATTAACCTTTTGTACGATTATAATAGCTAATGACTTTTAACACGTTTGAACAACTCAATGTTCAGTGTATACTCACTGTGAGATGCCTGTTACAGTGCTGTGATGAACAGTATACCTCCTGCACCTTGTTTAATGTATACACCATGAGATGCTTGTCACAGTCTGTTATGGACTATAGAGGTTCTGTACCATGTTCAGTGTATACTCATTATGGATTTTTAATTTAAACATTCAATTCTTCCAGATAACAGAAAATAGCATTTTGGAAAGTAAGTGTACACAAAAATGGATGTGCAAGTCCAAGACTACAGTTTAACCACAGCTCAAACGACATTGCTGACAACAACGTCGCCACATGGTTATGGATATGGACACTACATTAGTTACTATGGCCATTACAGTTACATACTTCTCATCCTGATGGGTATAACCGTTTTGTTGGGTTCCCTGTTGGTAGCCTATGTGAAGAAGATTGACAGTGGTATCATGAGAAGATCTGCAGAGCGAGAAAGAGGACGGTGCAATCACAGATGCGGTGAGGACAGTGACTGTGAATCAGATGATCTTAAAAAGGATTTACCACCAGCATACCAGATTGCTCTGGAAATGCCGAGACCAGGTATAGAGGACTACAGTAGATTCTTTGAGTACACTTTAGTACATTCCAGCAATTCTTTGCCTGGAACACCAACAGAATTACAAGAAGCCAATTGTGAAGGTGACATTCCAATGAGTTCTGATTGTGTGATAGATGTAGATAAATATAATGGAGATGTGGAACCAAACGAAAATCTTCCTTCGTATGACGAGTATATCCAGAGTATGAGTGAGATTGACGAAGCTTAAGTAATTCCACCCATATACAAAACAACGAAATGATTTACAACCAGTATTTTACATGATCTGAACTTAGCGTTGTGTGTTTATTGACACTATGTACAACATTTATGCTTTGCCTGTTACATGTCACTGATAAGCTGCAACTATCGTTAAGATCAGGAAGATATTCGAAAACTAAATTAATTGAAAATATTGCAGAATTTGCGACAGATGCGCATTTCCAAAAAAAGTTCCATAGTTAAAACGTAAGGAACATTCCTGAAGATGCAAAATGTTGTAAATAAACACAAAAGCACACAATAACCGTTTTATGACTGAAGGTTTGGAAATTCCTCCCCACTGAATACGGACACGTTCGCACGGTTCTATTTTTCCTCAAAATTTAACCAGCCAAGACACCAGAAAGGTTCTATGCTTCTGTGGAATTCTGATGATTCAATGTTTTTCAAAAAATGATGCTACAAACTAGATCCATTATTCGCAGTTTTGAACGTCGAGGGTAGCGTGGCAATTGAATATCAAGCTCCATAATTAAAGTGATATTGATACATTGGTGCAAAGGCAAGTAAACCTTGATTTGAAATTGTTCTACCTAGTGAACACATTTGATAACATTTTTTTAAAATAAAGTTACGACAATATGTTACCGTATTTGTGTGCACTTTTATTACACTCATTCATTTTGTGTAAAGCAAATATTTTTTCAGTTCTCAAGTGTAAAAACAGGCGAAATGTCATCATCTTGACAATTTAGTATATTGCTTCCAAATATACTTTGCGGTAAATATTCCAGAAGTTGGGTGGGGGGGGCAAGAAACATGATATCTATACAACCCCCTTCGGCGATCATCGCTTTGTGACCTAGATTCTACATTTACTGAACTGGGAAGGCGACAGCCTTTAAAGTGTGTCCCAGATCCGCCACTAAGTTTGGCTAAATATATTATCCTTTGACGCGTTCTCTGTTTAACTTTTATCTCATTTTACCCATTGCGATATTTTGTCCAAATGGCACAAATCTAGTTATATCGATGAAATTTTACAAGATAATTTAAAATTGAGAACACAATTAATGCTACCCAATTAATTAGAACATTTCTATAACCCAAGAAGCTCAAAATCTTCGAATATTGGCAAATTGGATGCATGTCAGACAGCTTATTGGTTTTTTGAAGCTCAAGCGTGGACCTTTTTGGGCAGACAAAAATCATCCTTTTTATAACGATTCTTGCTGCTTAATAGGACCCCTTTGCTGTAAAGTTGGGCTTGATAGGATCTGTGTCTCTTTGACCTACCGAAACAGACTCTTAAACTTTTTTTCACAAAAAAGTTGGAACTTATCGTTTTGATGGTAAATTTTCGCAGGAAAGAACTTTTGCGGTTTTCGTAAACAATGATCCACGCAATTTTGTTGCCGAGATTGAAGTGTTGAATATGTGTATCACAAAAAACACCTCAGTGAGTCTTTCAATGTAATTATCTCAAAATTTTATCTTTTTTCGGCATTATGATTATTTACCATTCCGAGGTAGTTTTGCACATGTTGCTGTATCATGCTATTGTCCCTAAGTTGAAGTGGTTATTATCATTCAAGGAGCCAAATGGACTAGATCCATTATGCTTCTAGAAGTGATTACTTTTAAAATTATGTGTCAATGTCTTCTAATGTATTCACATACATATATACTTGACTTGTCAAAGAGACGTGTAATATATTTCTTTCATCAAATTAAAACCCTACAAATTTATACCTCAGCTTCTCTATTCAGGAACAATTGCATTTGCAACAAGAAACATTTCAAGATACATTATCATGTGAATATAAATCCATCAAACAATTTTCACAGTTGAATAATGAATGTTTTGAATGGAATGTTCACGCCAGAATAACCTTCTGTATTCTCCGCACCAAGAGATTATCACCTCTCCTCCAGTTGCTCACTGCAAATTGCACCTTCCTTTCAATTGGACCATGTGAGTGAAGATTTCCTTGTTAAGGACTCGTTGTACAAGCAATGGAATTCAGTTGAGCTCAGAGTTCTATTAAATTACTTTGGAAGTAGGCACGATTTCGTAATGATGTGGCGGGCTCCCAGAAAGCCCTCTTTGTGTCAGGTGAACAACATTTTGTCCTCAGCAAATTGGTTTCCATAATTTGATCTTCATGAACATTTCATCTGACCGCTAGGGGGTCTAATAACTTGAGGTGGACATGAACTAGAATTGCATTAAGATTACGAAGGTTCTTTGGATGATTCTAAGTCCACCAATACCATTCTCACAGTTGTATTCATACCCAATGTTGTGAAAGAATAAATGTAGAGTTTCATTCACATCAGTGATAAAATTATGGCAATGACACCCGTTATGATACTGTCTGGATTGCATGCTTGAAATGCTGTAATAGAATATTTTTTCGTCTGTGATTGGTTGAAAATGACAATACTTTAATCACAATTTCGTTATCTGGGACAATACTTGGCGCGAAAAGTACATTTTCCCACAGGTTTAACAGCTGTATGTCATCCAGTAGTGGTTTTATTTTAATTTTGATAAAGGTCATCCATAAGTATGATCATTTTCAGATGATTTTGATTTGTCTCATCGACATGTACAGGGGAACTGAAACCTAGATCTACGTTAAATCTTTAGGCGTCAGATCTACTTGACACCTGAAGTTGAAGATCGACAGTGAAGTAATATACTCTACTTTGCGGTCCTGAATTGCCAAGGTTAGTCTTAATTGTGGCATCTGATTGGCGCGCAAATTTCCTGTCAACTGAGGTATTCTGAAAAATTGCTACGTTTGCTGTGACAAAATGATTTGGATCATAACTTCTTATCTGATTGTAATCACATGTCCATGTGTAGCTTCATGGGCCACAGATACATACACCTGCTTCTTTAATAAAAAAAATAAAACTTTAAATGCAATTGCAGTATTTTTTCACTGATACCATTGTTTCAAAATCACATACATAGCAAAAGATTGGATGTAGTTGAACATGTTCTGGGTCATATAGTTCCGTACTTCCAAGAGCATGACACATATTTATCAATCCCACAGCCCTTTCCATCAGAAAAAGGTCTAATTTAATGGAAGTCTGTTTTCTATTGGTTCACAACAGGTCCTTAACAATGAGCTTCAAGTCCTTGGTGGACAGACCAAGAGGGTGGTGCAATTTGCTTACAGCAGCTGCAGCTGAGGTGATAATGTGTCCCCAGCGATAACACAAAGAGCCAGACTTGCTGACACATCTCTGCTGACCCAAGAGGTCGCCTAATGTTTAAGCAATGCTCCTCGTCCCTTTTACAATATGCTGTATGCCAATGACTTTATTCAAATGGAACTGTCGTGAGATTGCATGCCAAGGCTTCCGCAAATGTCTGAATGTCTTTTTACAGGATGGTACAGGGTATTTAAAAATTTTTAAATTGTTTGAGATTTTCTACATGCCACAACTACTGGGTACCAACGAAAAGCCACTTTTCCTTGATCTTTGAACCTGTGTTGTAAAATATTCGGAACAAAATGACAATTTCTTCCATTCATGATCATTGCACTTTCACCTTAATAATCTAAACCTTTGACAAAAGTTTCTACCTCAGTTTAGTCACTTAATTGTTTTTAATGCAATGGTTACATTGTCTTAAAATCATCTACTAACTGGTGTCTTAAAATGTAGACAAAAGAGGGTTAACTGGCAATACATTCAATATCAAGGGTTCTGCTTCTCAAGAATAATTACACTACTGTACAGCACAAAAATAATCAAAGTTTTTGAAATAGTTAAAGACCTATGGAGTCATGGTTTCTCAAAAATTAAACTCTCCGCTGGTGCCTTGGGCACATTATTTTTGGAAAACCATTCTCATCATTCTTTAATTGTTACGGCAAGCTTTGCTTAACAGTAAATAACAACTGTAAAGACAAGAACATTTTTTTGATAATTAAATTCTGAATTTTTCATAGATCTAGATTTAAAATAAGGAAAGGACTATACAATTCAAAACTTCCAATAACTGTAATTCGTAACATTCACTGGAAAGTGCGAAACATCGAGCCCATTTTATTCCACTTTTATCTTTTGTAATAGAACCATCAGACAATAATCCGATCAGAGGGCAGGAATAAATATTTTATAACATTAAATTTCTTCTACAAAACGGATTGGCAAAAGGTCGCTTGGAATATATTGCTTCACATGAGCTGCCATCGGGACCTGTGCGTAGAATTGTTTCACAATTTATACAGCTGGAGAAAGTTCCTTCTTCGAAGGTTAAGTCATAAGTCATAATACGTGTCATTTTTTTCCTAATTACTGATTGTGAGGTAAGAAACGCATGTTAGATCAGAAGACAGTCCTGTATTGCAGCAATTCCTCCACTCCACGAAAAAAAATCATTGGGTGATCATCCCCTCTTTATTTGATGGCGAAATGGACCTGGTTGGCAAAGGAAATGTTCTTATATAATACAGAACAACCTGCAAATGACTTTTTAAACGCATCCAAACACAGAAAATACAGAACAACCTGCAAATGACTTTTTAAACGCATCCAAACACAGAAAATACAATGTTACATCATCTGTGTTTATGATAAACAGTTAATTTGAGATCAATTTTGCTTTACAAACTAAAAATGCGCTGTCAGCACCCAGATCAATTCAAATATCAGAAAATAGAAAAATCACTTTTCTGAAATCGTTGCTCAGATGATATCAACCCGATTGTATCTGGTTTTCAGTTAAAAGAGCTAGTATTCCCAAATTAAAAATTTCTCCTGGCATGCAGCTGTACTGGCAAAGAACATAAAAATATATATATATCCGATTTTATCTTCAAGAAAATAAAATAAAAGCAGTATGGTCTCATCTGGAAATATTAGCCTTTCCCTAAAAATCTGTTTGAGGAATAGCCTTAGAGCAGAAAGGTCCAGCACGTCTTATTAACAGTATTAGTCTTGTCTTTTCTCAAATAACAGCTTCGCTGCCTAGGATTGGAACACAAGCCCACAGGGAGATTTGGACGAATCCGACAATTTAATCATTGTGGGCAGGTTATATGCGGCAGCTCACATTTGGGATAATACGGTTAATTCATCAGCAAACCTCTTGTAATAAAACCTTGATCATTGCTGTATTTGTAGGAGGCCTCACGCAACTGGATTTTTTTAGATTTGTCGTATTTTTGACACGAATATTTGGCCTTCAGCAATTTAGTAGCATACCATTTGATAGTTGCACAAAATGATTCCAGTTCAAGTGTGCATTTGCGTTGATTTAAGAGTGATCATTACCAGTTCTCTAATCACTACATTTGCCACATTTACAAGAAATTTTAAATATCTACAGAATTAGGAATTCTTTTAGAATACACATCCATTAAATAAAATTATTCAAATGCAATGTAATCTCTGGAATTTCTTTTTCACAGAAGAAATCTTTCATATGCATATTTGGTAATCTAGATATTTTTGCAAGGGTTTCTATCATCACGACATTGGTGATTATGTGAGGAAACACATTGCTAATCATGGCTGTTAGTGATGTTTTGCGTTAAACCAGTCACAATTGTAATTGCCACCATCACACATGATCCACAGGATTTGTTATTGAAATATCTTTGTTTAAAAAACACATAGCGTCCAAAAACCAATTTCTCTCCAAAAATTTCACCTGTACTTTACCTATGAAGTCCAAATATGTAGCCAGTTCAACAGCCTTTCGATCTTTAATTCACCTGCATTTTAAACTGTTGTCTGGTCCGCAAAAAAAAGAAGATACCATACTTGCTAAATGTTGTCAACTCCTTCCAAGGCTGATAGATGGAAAGAGAGATAAAAGGACGCGACGAAAACAATGACAATGACGTTCAACCGGTCGACTCATAATCCCAGCCTCACCTCTAAGCCTCCAAAGCACAGACTGAATCCAGTAATTAAAGTTGTACCTATTGTAAAGGTCATGACTTTGGAAAACCTGACAACCTACAAATTAATTATCATTGTGAAATGTGAACGACCGAACTTTCAAGTGCACTGAACGGATATGATGGATACTTCCCTTGGAGTAGATCCAGAGCCACCCAGATTAAAATAATTTGAGGTGAACATTATGAACAGATAAGTCTAGATGTTCTTGATAACATTCAGCACATATTTCCCATTGTTTATGTCCAGTCTGTGGCACATTTTTCATTTAATGAATGGGAAAGATCTTTGTAGATAAAGATGATTTACCAGTTCGCAAAATAGTATTGTGCATCACCGAATCTCTACTGTTAATGGCAGTGAATGGGATATACCACAACAACTATATAATAGTTGAAGTAATCCCCAAATAATAAAGATAAAGCAAGTATGGTGCATGGGACTGTGATGATTTAGAATATTTAGACATACCAGAACAAACATCCAAAAGTTAAAAGTTACATGTAATACTGGAGAAATGAAATAGTAGTTCAACATTTTAAAAAATGGGCATTTGGTCAAAACAATTATGTCTGGTTTATTTACAATATTTCGTTTACAACCTTGTGGATGCACGATCTTTAGGTTAAGTTGAAAAAGGAATCATGAATATTGCTGCTGTCTTTAGGTATGTCAGAGAAGGAAATTATCCAGTAAGTATATATGTTTTGACATCAAGATGTTCCATATTCTCAGGCCGCCAACAAAGAATTTGACAAAGTAAATCTCATTGCCTAGATCTCTGGTCCACAAGTAGAATCCAAACTAAGATCCCTCTTTGTTTCCATGCATACGTTTTTTCTCAAAACGAAACTGAATTATCAAAATAATATGAAAGTACAAATATTTACTTCTCATGTCAAAAGTATTCTTACTTTTAATTCAACGTACTTGACAAAAAGTCAAAAACACATAGAAAAGGCATGAATCTGTGATCACAGAAGAGTTTTACATTTCACTTCAATTCATCCTGTGGTAGATATCTGTCAAATATCTAACAATGTGGTAACTCCATAACATCCTCAATGGACTGTCGTACAATACAACATATCCGAAAGATAAGCAGGTAAAAGTTTCAGAAACCTCTGTTTGGGTCTCCGATTATTGACCCTCTTAGCTTTTCAAAACAAACCGGTGATAGGAAAGACAAAATGTTAACTGCAATAGTGTGTACACTCACGCCACTTTGAAAATCCCCAAACATTGGATTTAACTTACATTTGCTGCGTAAGAAGGGAGACGCAAAAAGGTGAAAATCTGAAAGGGTTTTACATTAAATCTGGCCTGAGGGGTAATGCATGCATATTTCATGTCCACGGGAGAGGTTGTCCTCAGGTTTTTGGGAATGCGGAGCAGTAGATATTTATGAAGCTTTAATCTAAACCAGAAGTGGAAGAGAAAACAAGATGATTTAATTATGCGCTTTTCTTTGTCTGGACAAAGTTTGTGTTCCTTTGTGTGAAACCTTCGTCCGTGGTCATCTCGTAAAATGTTTATGACTTAGTTTTGACAGGATATCCACACAGAATTGGGCTCAGTCCTTTGGGGCACTCCAAAGTACTAATGGCAAGATAATGTATCAAAAAATTGGGTTCACATATACTGTCATTCAATTGTAATTCCATATTATTTCTTTAGAGTCAATCAGCGAAAGGCCGAAATAAAATGTATTCATCAACCCAGTGCGAAATCAGTGTGAACAAATGTGATTGGCACATTTTGTCGAGCAACTACGAGAGAATTGTATCGCATTTCTTCTCGGCAAAAGTGTGTTTCGGCCTAAAGGTTTTACTGTTTGTAGTATATGGTAACACACATCAGTTAATTGCAAGGTAATACACGTAACGATTACCTTCACCTAAAGATAAATAAAAGCCCCGTTGGTAACCGCATTTCACCCCGTGGGTATCCGCATTCACCCTT
>JBCAUG010035665.1:0-10087 GCA_038406175.1 Haplosyllis leylae | reverse complement strand
ATAAAAATATTTAATAAAAGTCAGGGAAAAATGAAAAAAATACTGGAAAAGTCAGGGAATTTCAAAAGAGGAAAAAAGTGGGAACCCTGGGTCCCTATTGTGCCAGTACATTTCTCTGTACCTCTCTGGGTCCCGTTCCAGTATATTATAAAAAGACCATCAAGGACATTGATCCTTTCTTTTGGAGGGGGGCGCCGATATCCCTGATTGGTGGTGTCTGCCAGTGGTGATCCATCCCTTGCGTGCGTGGTTTCCCCAGCGTGCTATGGTCTTCAGATTCGCCTCTGATGCTACTATAGCCCAATATCTTGAATTCTGGCTTGCTTGTAAATTGTAGTAGCCGGTGTTCGTTGTAATTCCGCTAATAAATACATTTTTGCCGAGGGGTCGTTCACAGTGAGCTTTGCGATTCCGTCAGCTTCAACGGCTTTTGTCGCTGAGTGAAATGTTTACATGAACCCTAACGAGCTTTACCACATTTACAGCCGGTTGTCCAGTCTTCAGTGATAGCGACCCCACAGGACACGAGAACCAGACAAGACAAAATATCCGAGGAACGCAAGAGTAAAGAAGGGAAGTCCAGGTAAGGACGCCATCTCACGGAATTGTGTGTTCTTGGAAGTTAAAAGTTTCAAATGTACCGGAAGCATGATCGAAATACTAGCAAACAATATTTTCTCTACTTTTCTATCATGAATGTAGGACTGGTATAGGAGCCAGTTACCCTTTGAAATACAAATGTTTTCCACTGGTTTTAGTCTATTAATGAAACTAAACCTTGAGCAATGGTTTTATCGGTGGTTTTATTTTCAGGAACAAGCGGATGTTTGGCCTCTTGTTGGGCACCTTGAGTAAATTCCAGGCCGAATCACAAGTCAAAAAGGAAAAGGTACCAGGGTGGAAACCTTATTTTTCTTCTTCCCCAAAGGGAACTTCCATTTACATTTAAATCTTTATTTTGCTGCTGTGATCGCATTATTTTTGACCTGTAACTTGCCACGAGACCAATGTCTTCAGGTCAGAATGGTCAAAAATTAAGAATATAAGATCTTTGTTTCCGAGAAAATCCTAGTTGAGTGGCATAAATTGCTGCAACGAAAATAATGTTTTGAAATTCGATTGTACTGTATGTAATGCAACCATTATCCATTAACACAAAAGGGATGTATGTCGTGCTGTAACATAAACCAAAACGGGTATCGTATTGTAGGATGAGCAGCGACACGCTATAGAACAGAAGCTGGAGGACCGAGCTCGCGCTGAGAAAGACGAAATCCGTAAAGAGCGCGAAGGGCTGTTCCAGGAACGTAGAAAACAACAACAAAAACTCAAACGACTCGAACACAAAATGGAACTGGTACAGAGTGTGAGTATCTCAGGGTGAAATAATGAACGTTTACGGAACTTTTGTGCTGCTTTGAAGCTTCATGACACTGGAAACATCAAAATAATTTATATTTGTGCTAGACAGGGATAACACGGGGAATTTGTCAAAAAATATTAAAAAATATGATTTTACGCAGGGAATTTACCTCCAACACAGGGAAAAGTGTCCAAAACTAAAGGCTACGCCAGGGTTGTGGTGGAATGTAGCTGCAATCTTTTGGCTTTTCAAAACTAAATGGAATAAAATTTATGAGTATAGTTAGGTGATAATATTAGTAGTTATCTCAGTGGACAGTGGTTGTGGAGTAAATGTTATATTTTGAGGCCAAAAATAAAAACCACAGGGATTTTTGTCTTGATCGCAGTGTGGCCACCCTCAGGGCCTGAGTGAATCGTAATACGTTGGAATTTTAGTGTGAATTATTCCCATGGTAACTTATCTACTAAAACTTTACGTTTTCCTGTTTAGCATGACGAATGGGAAGCGCAGACTCGAACCTTGATGCACTTTATACGAACCAAAGCAAAACCGCATCTCTTCTACCTACCGAAGTCTCACACCCCAGCCACGGAGAAAAAACTAGAGGAGACTGGTACTGTGCTTGAGTGTAAGTAACACCTCTTCTACCTACTGAAATGTCACACCCCAGCCACAGAGAAAACACTAGAGGAGACTGGCACTGTGCTGGAGGGTAAGTAACACCTCTTCTACCTACCGAAGTCTCACACCCCAGCCACAGAGAAAAAACTAGAGGAGACTGGCTCTGTGCTGGAGGGTAAGTAACACCACTTCCACCTACTGAAGTCTCACACCCCAACCACGGAGAAAAAACTAGAGGAGACTGGCACTGTGCTGGAGAGTAAGTAACACCACTTCTACTGCCGGGAGAGTTGCATTGAAGGACTCAGTTCAAATGAGTTATGCTATTTATAATTCATCCCAGGTCAAAAAATTTATAACCCACACTGTCTAGAGTTGTCTCGTCACTGCCGTATATGGGCTCCAACTTAACGACACCCATGTTCTGCAGGTATAATAGCGGATCGGCGGAAGCAGCTGGAAGAGGAGATCGACGATTTAATGAACCGTGACGAGGACGTGGACAACAAAGACAAGAACGGAGAAGAGGGGGACGCTGATACGTCACGTGACGACGGAGACGCTTCACCCACCAAGGACAACACGAACAGGTGTGCATTTGTTTATCTTTATTTAAAGGAAAACTACTTGCGGACTACTTCCTTACGTAATTTATGATAACAATAAAAAGAATAGTTTGCTCTGTGCGAAATTAGAACTTGTAAAAGTAAGGTGGCTGGATTTGGAAACTTGTTTCTGCCTCCTAATGGTGTGTTCACACTGCACGACACCGAGAACGATGCCGAGAACGAGAACGATAATTATGGGTTCCACTATAATATGCAGAACACTTCACACTGCTCTGACACCGATAACAATAACGATAAGTTAAATACAATAACAAAACCGCATGTTTAAATGGGAGCTTTATTTAGGACATGTAAACAAACAATTCTGCATATTATCGGCGTCGTTCTCGGTATCGGTATCATTACAATGTGAAGTGTTCTGCATACTATCGCCATCGGTCACATTATCGTTCACGTTCTCGGTGTCGTGCAGTTTGAACAGACCATAACGTGGTACGAAAACAAAAACCACAATCAATTTCTTCAGGCGGGGCCTACCAGGCCAAGTTTAATTGCAATCTGGACAGTATTGTTTTGCTTGCTTTCAGGGACAGGAGGAGATCAACTAGCGACGTGAGGGACCGGCGGAGGTCAACCGGCGACCAGAGGGACAGGAACACTGGGAGACGCAGGACGGAATCAGAACGCAGCGACCGAAAGTCTTCAGAGAGACGCAGGTCCTCTGGTGACAGGAGGAGGAGGTCACGCGACAGATCACGTGATAGGTCACGTGACCGCCGAGATAGACGAAGACGCAGGTCGTCTGATGACAAGGAAAACAAAGATAGAAAGAGGCGAGATAGCAGTCGAGACGCGTCATCCAGGAAAAAGGACAGGGATAGGAGCAGAGAACGCGAGGAAAAGAAAAATCATAAACCTCTGGGGCTAGAGGAAGAGGAAGACGCCAAATCAGATCGTGACAGCGTCGAAAGGGAAGTGAAGCGTGAGGCGGGTGAAGGGGACGCTGGGGAGGGGGGAGACGAGAAGACGAACAGTACAGAGCAGCGAAAATCAGCGTCTCCGACCGAAAAGAAACGAAAAGACGACAGCGGAACGGAAGACAGCTCGAGCTCGAGTTCCAGCAGCAGTAGCAGCAGCGATGATAGTGATAGCGACAGTGACGACGAAAAGAGGGATAAAAAAGATAAAAATAACAAAAAGGATGATGGGGAGGAAGAGGATAGTAAGATGGACACAGAGGATGACAGGAGGGTGGTTGAGAGTAGTGAGGGTGATGACAGACGCGTTGTTCAAGAAACAAGTTCCACGACTGAAGAAAGTAAACCGGAAGCAATGGATCAGTAGTCCCGCTCAAGTCGAGTCACGTGTTAAAGCAGACGCTTATTCCGCGTGTGTGGTTCTTGGAAGAGAACGTTGTGGCTGTGAAGGCGTTTTGCTTGAGTCACAGACAGAGTTGCAAACTTCAAAAAGTGATTGAAAGAAGGCCCGGAAATTTTGGAACACTTTTTTCACATCCCAACAGTTTCCATTTGTGTAAAATAATGACATCTCATTCCTTTTAAGATTTCAGAATTGGTCATATTTTATTCTCTGAAATTGAGTTCACCAAGACTGAAGTTTACAACCCTGTGAAATGAGCAGAATGATCTGTGTACAGAACGCTAGGCTTCCGAGAGTGTTCACAGCGTTCGAACGCTGCTATTGTCTCATCAGGAGAAGAATGTAAATATCAAAAGCGACTAGAGTCAAATTGTAAAATAATACTGCATAATTATACAAATACGGAGCGGCAAGGGGTTAGGGGTTGATGGAAACTGGCCTAAGTCAAGATATTCGTAAATATAATTGAGTTTTTTGGGCATTTAAAAATATTACATGGACATATAAAGGGGTTGAGTGGGGGTGATGATTCAAACCAAACTTTAATCCGAAGTGAGAACTTGATATTTGGTAACCATGGCTACCTTTTTTTGCAGAGAAGCAGGTAAGATGCATGTCGTAGTGATCGTGTTTCTTCTTTTTGAGAAATCAATTGACAATTTTGACGAAAACTTAAATTTCAGGGCTCGAACACTTTGCTATCGGAGGAACTAAACAGTTTGTTTCCAAGTTTTCAGGTTTCCGCGTGAGCGCCGAAGCTGTGAAGAGCATATTACAATCACAGAAATTAAAATCCAGATGCAAATTTTATAATTGTTCGGTAGTTTACATGCTGTTCCTTGGCATCGTTTTTTTCTGTCCCACAGGCTGGCGTTCGAGAAGAACGCAGCCTTGCTGCACTGGATCCCGTTCATAACGAGTAAAAATTCCAAGACAAACTTATTGTCGGCTGCTCGTTGTAACCAAACTTGTGAGCATTGCTGTCAATGCTTTTAATGTTAAGAAATCTGGGACCCAGTGTAGTTCGTAGGATGCTGCTGCTCCTAGTCTAGTGCACTTCATGATATAACAGTCGTTTGGTTTTACTATCAACGCGAAAAAATTTTAATTAAAAGACAGACATTTACTATTTTAATCAAAGTTTAATCAGAAAAAGACCTTAACAACCAGTAAAATTTTCGGACAAAGAAATTTTTTTGCCATTTTCAAGAATCAGAAGTGAAGATAATTTTTTCCCCGTTTACATCTTTTATTCTTTGAACTTAATTGAAAATATATTATAATCTGCAGTTTCTTTCAGGTAAGAAAATTACGCGTAAGTATGCTATATCCTCGTCAGTGTTTTTGTTTTGAATTTGTGGCACTAATATACCGGTAAAAAAAATGTGCACATTAACGAGCCCTTGTGTACAGTTCTGTAGGCGATAAAGGCAGAAATGAAGCCTGCGGATCTATTTTGCAAAGAACTGGACAACTTTTGGGGTCAAACTGTTCCTTTTTTAGTCTTGCGAGTATTTTACAGATGGAAAAATCCAATGGCTTGTTATTGTGCACAAATGTTTTTGGGAGTGTGGGAAAATGAATTGCGGATTAAAACAAAACCAGGAAATCCAAAACGCGAATAAATAGGCAAGTTGCTTCACTAAAAGAATATCGATTAAAAATATGTAGAGATTGTATACATGTATTTTAATTGTCGTACTGATTGTGCATTTTAGTATGAAAAAGTACATAGCAACAAGAATCTTTTTGACCAACCATGATACTGACAGTGCACAATTTGTTTAGAAATATTTCAATTTAATGAATCTTGTAGGGCACCAATTGTGTGAAGTGAAATGGTCATTTCTAAGTTCAAATGGCCAAGAACTGTTGGGGGAGGGAGGGGGGTGTTGGGATATCATACTGTTCTCGTACAAACGTTATATTAAGTACGTACGACAATCTGTAAGGTGACAGGACCTGATACTTTGTCAAGGTTTTAGAATATTTTCATATTGAATTTTGTAAATAGCACTTCACACTTTAAATAAATTTAAGATAATTTACTCTGTTGTTGTTTCATTCATTGAAGTGAATATGTTAACACTCTAGTCCATGCCGAGTAAATTTTACTTTTACTAAACATTGATTTCCAACTTACCTTCCCGGATGGACAAGTTGAAATTTGAGAAAAATATAGAAACATTTTCCACGCGTCATCAGTTTTGAGGTTTAATTTGTGGCAAATCTGTTTGACGCAATAAATTTCATCTGGACAAGTTCAATTTTAAGTTACTTATCTGGATGGACAAGTTGAGGTGAATTCATCTTAATTTATACATTGCATTTTCATTCTCGATTCAGAAAGGTTTGCTGTGCACAGTGGAACATGATGTGAAAGGCCCATTTAAATTTCCTAGAAGTAACATCCCAAACAGGTGGCTTCACGGGAGAAAAAACTCGTTTACGGTCCCAATTATATTGAGGCGAAAAGTTTGATCTTTGTCGCTACTCCATACAAACAACTATTCCATCCCAAGAGACATCGCTTTTAACCCAATATAAATGCACCCTTAGGAGTTGAGGCATCGAGACAATTGCAGATTGGTTGAGCAAATACGTTCAGTAACTGCACGTTATAGGGGGCACCACCGTAAACAGAGCAGAATTTACGTACAAAATAAACAAGGTAAACGCAAAAATTCCGCAACAAACCAATACTTCAAAACAAGAAAGTCCTCCTGCGTGAGCGCAAGAGGCATACCGCCCGTCGCGTAGCAACTACTCGCTCTGTTGTCCTATCCTGGGGGGGGGTCCCCAGGTTAGCCCCCCACCCGTACAAGTCCTTGTACCTGACCGGGGTACCCCCATCCCTCCTGTGGATAGACTCACGCCTGTGAAAACATTACCTTCCCGTCTTACTACGTACGCGGGCGGTAACAAAAATGGCTTTTGCAAAAGTGCATGATAGAATACCTTGTTTACAATAGCACCATCAGTTAATACGTTCAATCTGTATCCCCTGCGAATACAGTAGTTAATAGGCACTGAACGACAAGTTTTTGGAGGCCAAGCTTCAAGTCTGCCACTGTACTGTGGTCGGTGTCTTTACTGTAGCGATTCTCTGAACCACCAGGACCACTGATATGATTCTCCATTGAAGCGCAGACATTCGTGTTTTCCCTAAATAATACAAATCTGGCATTTTTGTACAAAGTTGACATCGAGGGTTTCAAAATCAGCAAAACATAAAGTTGCCTCCAATCGGATTCAAACTCGCAACACCAACCGTCTATGGATTAGAATCCCAATGCCTTACCCACTCAGCCACACAGATTTGTGTTGAACAGATGTGTTAAATCTTGAAATGATCAAGCTAGAACATTCTGTTCAACACAAGTCTCTGTGGAGTTCGAATCCCACTGGAGGCAACTTTATTTTTTGCTGATTTTGAAACAGAAATGACAGATTTGTGTCATTTAGGAAAAACTCGATTGTTAAGCGATGTGCGCATTTTAGCGTGACCAATAAGGGTTCACATTCCCTGAAGAGAAAAATCCTAATCATACATATTCGGCCTCGTAATAACTGATTCAAATGACGCACTTTGTACACATCACCTGTGTAGAACGACCACCTGTCCCGCGAGGCCGTCCTTGACCCCGCCCGGTATGACGTAATTATCTCTGTCACTCTGTATTTTAGGGTCGAGTTCCTCCAGATTCTCACAGCTCCGGATCAGAGAATCCAGGTTCCACAACCCAGTGTGCCGACTCTTACCCTGCTTCGCGAACACATAAACGTCAGCTCCAGTTCTCCAGCAATCTCGCACATTCACGTCACATATTTCCACGCTGTTGTCGTCAATATCACTGAAGTTTGTATTGTGTGATTTAGGTTTGTCACTGGTGGATATGAAAACAACTCGAGGAGTTCCTATACCCTGAGATTCTGATGGGCTGTTCACGAAACATACAAAACCTGTAAATACATGTGAACAAGATGTAATGATGTGTTCACACTGATCGAGACATAGTCCGACACCGAGAACTAAATGGCTTGCGGAGAAATGCCTGCAAGTGTTCACACTGACTAATGGCTCAATCAGACTGGCCGAGACCGAGAACAAGTATACAGAACTCAATGGGAATCGGTGTTGTTATCTGTCTCTGTACAGTATGAACATCTCCATACAATTCCACAAAAGCCAATGTCCTCGGTCTCGGCCACTTTCAGTCTGATTGAGCCATAATTGTTTCAATGACCAAAGATGTGCAATAGGCTGGTGTCGGACTTCAGCTCGGTGAGTATGAATGAAACCAATAACCAGTTTGCTGAAGAAAACAGGTTTATCTGTCACCAACAGAAACCACATGCGGATTAGAGAACTTTCGTAAGACCTCCGATTTTTTCCAAAAAAGTTGGCCGTAAAAAAGATTTCACAGCCCAATGGAATCGTTCATATCATGTACCACAAAACTGTTTGACGATCAGTTGGCGTGAAAGCAATAGAGACCTACAGGGATGAACGCCACCAGAGTGACGGTATTAGATGTTGTATCAGAAGTTATAATGTGTACGCTTGTAACTTTAACTTACCGGACAGCACAGCCCAGTGAGCCTTCCGTCCCTGTTTACAACATGGTTCGTTGTTTCCATCTTTGTCGTAACTGAACAGAGACTCAAGGAAAGTTTACTTCACTATTTCTGTAATAAATCCCACTTTCTACTTCTAATATTACCGTTTTTCAGAACCTGGTTACCCATCTCAGTCCTGTTCTTCGACAAACGGTGGGGGTTTTTTTTGGCTGTAAAGGCTTATTCACATGTATCGACACAGACACCGATATTCGGACCTATAAAGTTTAGCATTGTGCCAATGGATCGGACCAAAAATCGGGCTAAATGGGTTCTAGACCCATTTAGCCCGTCAAGTATTGGCACAATGCTAAACTTTATCGGTCCGAATATCGGTGTCTGTGTCGGTACGTGTGAATGAGGCGTAACCGAGTGAACAGTTTACTTCAAGTACCCTTTGATAATCTACAGTAAAACCAAAGGTTCTCCCGTTTATTTCCCTAAATTACAGATGGAAATCAATGGAAAAGTTGGTGTGGACATACAAATATGACTGTATAAGGCGGGTTGTCGCAAAACATGGAGTGTTAAATGTGAAGTACCTAGAGAACTATGTACTGTTACCTACAATGACCTGAATAGTGCAGTGAGGTTGTGCTTGAAGGTGGATCAGCTGGGTAGGCAATGGAGTGATACCCATGAGGTATATCTAGCCAAATCAGATTTGATGAGTGCATTTAGAATGATACCTATCTCAAGGGACAAATGGTGTTGGCTAGTAATGAAGGCAGAAGACCCATACAAAGGGTGAACTAGATACTTCATTGACAAATGTCTGCCATTTGGAGCCAGTATTAGTTGCTCACATTTTCAAAGATTCTCCAATGCAATAAGATTTTTGCTGGAATACATCACTGGAAAATCATTCCATGTAGTAAACTACCTAGATGACTTCCTCTTCATTGAGACCACAAGGAGGAGTTGTAATGCACTGGTAAGAAGCTTTTTGTCTTTATGTGAAGATATTAAACTACCAGTATCATTAGACAAGACTGAATGGGCCTGCCAAAATCTAGTGTTCCTTGGCATACTACTGGATGGGGCAAACCTGGTTTTATCCATACCCATTGAAAAGAGGGTTAGAGCCCTGAATCTCCTGAATCAATTTTCTGGCAAAAGGAAAGCTACTGTTAGACAATTGCAGGTCCTTACTGGGTATTTGAACTTCTTGACCAAGGCCATTTTCCCTGGTAGATCCTTCACCAGGAGGATGTATGCTAAATACAGTGGTGCTAAGAAAAGTCTTAAGCCTCATCACCATGTAAGATTAGATGCTGAATTCAAGTTTGACTGTGAGGTATGGAGAACTTTTCTGAGCAAGGACCTCAACCAAGTGGTCTGCAGACCCATGATAGACCTGAGTGAGACTACAAGTTCAGATCAATTGAATTTCTTCTCTGATGCTAGTGCTAACCCTGACTTAGGCTATGGAGCTATATTTGGGGAGTGCACCGTCCCACTTATGGTGCAGCCATTCGCATACACATCTTGCACATCTAGGTTGAGAGCCCCACTAGGATCTCACCAGATG
>JBCAUG010035654.1:0-10087 GCA_038406175.1 Haplosyllis leylae | reverse complement strand
TAGAAAATATGTAGCTCAAGTAGCAAACCTTTGTAAGGAAAGGAAAAAGACTTTACCGATACTAACTTCAGCATCACAGATACCGATACCTGTGGGGTCAGTTCATCTCACCGGGGGTGGGGGGGAGGGGGTGGGGCAATCCTGTCCTGGTCCTGGCTGGGGGAAGTTAGGTATAATACATCTTGTCATGGTCCTACCCGAGAAATGGGGAAGGGCATCCTGATTAGGTGACCTTCCCCCCTGCCCTTGATAGGTGTGATCTTGGCACCCTGACCAGCTGACCCTACCCCTTCTCGCCTCTCCCCTCCCCCTTCCCAACAGCTAGATCAGGACTGGTCTGGTCATAATGTAATGGGAGGTTGTCTTTGTTTTTTTTTTTCAGGCCTTTACTTATTTTATTAACAGAACTTGCTCGTTCGAAAAGGACAACAACGGACGAATAAGTGCTGTTTGGCAAAGACGAGTAAGTGCTGTGTGATAAAGAAAGTTACACCTCCCATTATTTTTTTTTCTGTAGGATGTCATTGTTGTGTGCAAACGAATAGTCGCATCTATTTCTCTGATAGGCTGGTAAGTCATATTATAGTACTCTTTCTCCAGTGAGCTATTTATCCGCAAAATATTAGCACGGTAGTCGTCAAACCTATCATTTAGACTCAAGCCACTCAGAATGCTAAGTACGTTAACAACAATTAAAGGCATTTCTACATTCGTTCAAGTGTTCTCTATTTCAGCATCTTCATGATATTTGTCATATGGCTGTTCAGAAAGTACCAAGTTTTTATTCAGGTACCTTTAACATTTATCTTTCAGACGAAAAACTTTCAGAAAGCTAATTCAGATTCAAGTGTTTGCGTCTCTGCAAATAACAATAAAATATACCAAATACTTAGCGATACTATTATCAGTACTAAATACTGGGTGTGCGTCTATAAACTATTCTTCCAAACCCGTCTTTGCAGAGACTGATCTTGTATCTGACCATTGGAGCCATGTTTGACAGTATTGCATACTTAATTGTGGGTATTTTTCATTATTCCCTTCGAAGTGGTATTGTGCACAAAGATACAACTGTAAAAACGCATGTGACGCACAAACACTTATGTTTTACTACCTCATTGAAATACATTCTTGTAAAATACACAAAGTGAATTGAGGGTCACTTCGGGAGAAAGGAATGGAGTTAAGATTTTTCAAGATACTTCAGTGGGAAGTGATGAAATAACCAGATAATTAAATATCGTGACTACTAGCTCGCGTACCCTCTTTGTTCGGGGTTAGACAATAATTGTTATAAGACATGACATCGTACCCCAACAGGATTGCTTTATTGTAAATTCAGGGTGACTTGACTCCAGATGGTGCATGGTGTGATTTTCAAGGATGGATGCTTACATACTTTGGTACGTACCAAATTATGAGTGAATATTCCAGATTCGAGAGCGATTGTTATTGGTACAGGCATGCTATCAAAGACAGCAAACCCACAACCATTTTGCTTTCACCTGTCGGGCTTAATATGGCTTGCGTGCGAAACTACATAGCTGTTTCCTTTGAAAACGATATTTAGAGTCAGTTGCAAGGTTGACATTTAACCTTCAATGCTTCTTGTTTTCAGATTGGAGTGTACTGCTGTGGGTGTGCTGTATCACATTTAATTTATATATGAATGCGTTGAAGATGGTACGAACAGATCGTTTTGAATGGTAAGGAAACTGTAGTGATACATTTGACCAGTAGCAAAGGTTTTTGAATTCTGGTGCATTTATGTGACTGGGTATTAAACAGAATTCAACATTAGTTCATACAAATATTATATTGTAGGGCTTACCACATTGTGTCCTGGGGTGCTCCTTTCTTTATATCGATGCTACCGTTTATAGGCAATCACTATGGTCCAGCTGGCATGTGGTGGTTTGTATGGTTTCCTGAACTCAACAGAAAATGATGGAATGCTGATTTATTAAATAAAAACCGAACATAAATTGTCAACGTTAAAACAAAATGTAAACACATTCTCTTTCTTATCACAGCTGGATTGTAGACAATTGGCAATGGAGATTTGGCATGTAAGTAATTTGTCATATGTCGAGATCCGTTTGATATCTAGATTGGTAAGAAATCTCTTTTTCACATTTGCTGCAGTTCACTGCAATGGCAGTATTTTGAAAGTTTATCATAATTTTAGATGGTATTGCCCACTGTTCTTGATCATTGCTGCTTTGATTTTCACCTACACCTACATTATTGTCATGGTTAATCGAAAGGTATGTATGCATTCAATAGATTCTCTTAATTTAGTCCCTGTAAATTATGGTCAATTTAGAATTGTTGGTTTGTTCAGTAACACACGTGCTTTTTCAGGTGAGAACGTGGGAAGGAATGTATGATCCAGATACAGAAAGAAATAAGGTACCATTGTTACGTAATTTTATCAATTTTGTCTGTCGAAGAAGTAAGACCCTTGAAATTAAGTACAGGCCTTGACCAAAGAAATATCCTGATTCAAGTGTTCAGTTGTAAAAAAAATGACACCTAATAATCTAAACTTTGAAGGAACTTCTGAAGGAGGACGTAAAGCCATTGAGGGCGTATCCATTCGTCTATTTGGTGACAAATATTTTCCCACTTATAAACAGGTGAGGCAGTATCCATGTAAAAAGTTCATTCATTTTACGGGTACCATCGTTTGCAACAATATACTGCATCACGTTTTTACTCTCGTTTGAACTCCTTGCAGAATTCAAAATGCTGTCAGTCCAAATGCGATATTTGCTCTTGTGCTCCTGCATTCCTTGTTTTCCCCAATGCAAGGTAAGAAGTAGAAAATATCAATTACTCAGACAGTTTCAAAGTCCTATCTTACAGTGTGTACTATAGATTTAATATATTTTTATTGCAGGTGCTTGCAATGCAATAGTATATGGATTGGACAAGGAGACGGCGAGCAGACTCACTCCTACTCAAATAAAAGTGAGTACGTCTGATGCAAAATTTAAGTCTTTACAGTAGCCATAAATTTGGACCAAAGGAGATTCGGATTCATGTGTTTCTCCGGGCTTTTCAGTACCACTGCTAAGAGACGACTGTTTTTTTAGTTCTGATACGCACGCATTTTAAGCGAGGCGACATTTTTCCTGATGCAAAAATAATTTGTATTACTTGGCTTTGCAGGTAGCACTTAAGGGACGACTTTTTGCAGGGTCCTCAGTTATCAGAGAGTATCCAGTGTCTTATCAGTCTAGTGCAGACAGCCCCAGCACACAGACTGGTTACGTTAAATTCTAGTTTGACACAGTTGTATATGGGTGGCAACAAAACTTATAAAAACCTGCGTTGAGCTCAGGTTAAGCTTCGTAGAAATATTTTTTTGTGATTTTGACAATGGTGTGAATTGATTAACGTGTGAAATACCCCCAATTTTTAAAGAATTGTATGTATCCTTTTTCTTGAAAAACTTTTCCACTGAAGTGTTTTAAATATTCTCAGTCCACTGTAAATCTCTGTAGTTATCAGCTATGTTGAAATGCACAGCTACACCATTGATCACCCATATGCACCTCCATGTCTTGTTTTCTCTTTGTTTGCAGAAGAGTGTTTTCTTTTTCATTTGTTTGATGCGCTAACTTTGAAAACGGAATGGGCTTCTTGTACTTACATTTTGTGAAAATAATACTCTTTATGCATCTTGTTTGCTCGCAGCTTGCCTTGGTGAGTAGAACGCAGAGGGAGCCGATTCGTGAGTACCCGGTTGCCTACAGGCAACCTGAAGCCTACCCAACATCACAGGAAATACAGTTTCCTAAGTTTAATAATGTTTCCTATTCAAAGCTATCCTAGCTATTAATTGGCTTTGTACGCGACGATTTGAATTCCTTAATTTACTTCAGTATTATATCCGTAGTGACTTCAAACGTTTCTCATATAAACATCAATACATACAAAATGTTCTTTAAAATTTGCATGCACTATTAGCCTTAGATTCAAATTCTGATCTATCGAATGTACCTTTACCAAAATTTATGCAGAGTCATTTCTCTCGCAATACCTTGGCTCCAGTCTAAACCTAAATTTAATGTAAATAACTGTAAACTCTAAATATCAACCGTACAATCTGACATAAATATTTTATTTGCAATTTTTCCATCGACACATTCGAAAATTTAGCCTGTTTAGCCAGAATATTTTAGGCTTTGTTTTCTTTTAATTTTATTAAGTGCACGTGCCCGCAAGTCCAAATAAATGATTAAGTTATCGTGATCTCGGCTTCAGACTTCACATCTGATCAGTATTGTATTTTGCTATACGTGTTATGCTTTGAGTTTTGTCCATTTGCATAATTTGTTTGTGTCGTGTTTGCATACTTTTTTTTTATTTTTTTTAAATTTTTGGGGGACATAAGTCCCTTTCGTGGGGCCACTGATGCCCCTGTTTTGCATACTTAATTTGCATTTTTTTTACTGAATAATACTTTTCTAGTCGTGCCGCTTGAACGAGCGGAGTGACTTACCTGGTCACTATGGTGTCTGTGCGTTAGTACGGTTGTATGTCGCCACTTGCAAAATTTCGTTGGATTTCAAAAATTCCAAAACCAAAATGTGTTTCAGGCCATTCTGAGCAACTTTTTTTAACTGGCTGCCTATCAATTGAGCTGTCTAGTTATTTAGCTATCAAGCTTTGTAGCTATCTTGCCAGGTAAATCATACGGTACGACACAATGCTGGTAAGCATTCTTGTTTTCTGTTATCTCGGAAATTGTTTGAATTATATTGATATTTCTTGGTTTGCTTTTATTGTTTGAAATGTTTGCTTCCAATAGGTTGCAATAGACAGTCATAAATACTCAAAGAAAAGTCTAATCAGGGAGTACCCTACAGGATCCACATCTGATACAGGAAATACGGACAATGTTGAGCAGTCATGACTATTGGATGATACAGAACTTTAATACCATATTTAATAAATATTTTGGATAAACATTTTTTGGACAAAAAAATTCATTTCTTCAGATTACACACGGGTCCGGCTAACAACGAATAATTTCATAAAATTACTCGTAATTTGACAGTGATGTCAATCATAAATGTTCTTTTCTGAGAAAAGAATCTGTTGTTTACGGCCGGGTACTCGTAGTAATCGAACTCCATAAAAGTACAACCCGGTGTAGTCTTAAAATACATTTTGCGATGGATTTGAAAGGAAAATTAATGTTAATTTTGTGGGGTTTTTAGAAAGTCTGCAAAAATATGTAAACCCTCCGTATACCTGTCTGTTTACAGATCACATATTTTAAATTGATGTCAGCTGTTTTCTCTGGAATTTTGTAGCAATTTCTTTACTGTTGTAATATTCCTTACTGTTGATAAGGATTATCGTGGTTGTGTCTGTTTGTTAGCAAATTAATTTCACTGCATCAATACACTGGGTCCCACTTAGAACGAACAAATGGATGCAAATGAAACTACTCGTTGTAGGGCGGTGCTTGTAACAACTGAACTTTTTAACATTGCTGTCAATGATTTTAATGCAAAGGAATCTGCTGGTTGTGGCCGGGTACTTGTTGTAACCGAACCCGTTTTAAGCGGGACCCAGTGAAATTTTGTATTTTCGTTTGAATTTATTATTTTTCTATCTTGTTTATATGGACATTTTATACATTCCTTTTTGTACATGATGTTTACATGTTTCTCACATTCCTGGTTTTGCACGAACTGCAAGATTTAGATAACCAGAAATATTAAATAATCGAGCACGTCATTGTATAAATAGATTATCTTGCCAAGTAACGAAAGCTTCTCGGCACAGAAGTGTGATATATTTTTTGTACTTAACTTTTTAAGTGTACAGGTGTTGAGAAATAAATATTAATTTCATCAAGAAATTTTTTAATCTTGGACTTAAAAGTTTTCTGTCTGTTCCGTGTGAAGGAAAAAATACATATCAATGCGAAAAATTTATTGGCCATCGCTTGTACATGAGTCGAGTTCTTCATACACATATTCACATATTTTTGACCATGCTACTAAATGTTTCAAACAAAGGCCAATGTTTTGTCCATAATTGCATCATAAAAGCAACAAAACATGTACATTTTTATCTTGACTTTTTACAAATTTGCATAAAGCAGTAACCTAACACTTTGTTCATAATGCGAAACTAGCCATTTTTTTTTCTTTATATACATATCTTCAACAAATATAAAGCAATTTAAAATTACACAAAATAAAAAGATTGTGCATTCCATCCACATAAGGTACTACAGTATGCAATTTTATATACATTCACCAACACAAATGTACATTATTATTTACACTAATATTTTGTATAATAATGTGGGGTTACAGCTGCACTATAATAAAAAAAAAAAAAAAATATAACGGGCTATGTCCGTTCTTTCTTTTTGACTGGTCGCTTACTGTGATGCTTGTTAATAATTTCCAATATTCTAGTTTTATGGTCAAGTATTTTCAACATTGAAGTTTTAGCCTCATCTAGTTGGTCAGCAACCAACTGACACCTTTGGATATTACCCTGCCACGAAGAGAAAAAAACATAGGTCACTTTGTGAATAGTTTTGGATGAAAATAAAGGTTCTTTATACCATTACTGTAAATTGTTATTAATACAAAAAGGAAGACAATTCATACCTGCGTAAGTTCATGAACCATTCCTATGTCGTCTTCCACAGTGTGTTTTGCTAAATGCTTCGGCGCAATTGCCTCCTGTACCTGACTAAGTCTCTTCAGCACATCTTTTTCATTATCAATCTGGATTCAAAAACAAAAATTGCAATATTTACAAGGTCACGGACATGCAATTTAATTACAACTTGACATGCTTTTCAAGGTGGAAGCAGAACTGAGTACAATGATCTGAATTCAAGAAAGCGGCATACCATTTCTTCCAATTGAGTGGCCAAGTGAAACATTTTCCAACCACTGGCTTTGGTAAGAACACCCTTTTGGTTTGAAAGTTCATTGACAGTCGGTCGCCTCTCATCTGGAAATGTTTAAAAAGCGACTAAAGTCACTAACTAAATGGTATCTATCTATGAAAGACAACTCTAGGTTTACTCAAATTCGGGTAATTAAAAAGAAAAGAACAATGTTTTCCAACATTGTGTAGCGCTATTTGAGTCTGTGGTAGATGGACAGACAAGGTTGCCACACTCCAATCAAGATAAAATTCCCTGTATTTTCCTTGTGTTTTTGGCATTAAATAATAATTATCTTACTACCAAAACAGAGCGATAGTAATGCCTCCAAACTACAATCACAATAACCTACCATTTCCCAGTTCACAAACTAAAAATTTACTACAAAAGTCAGAAGATCTTGGAGACATCTCACCAAAACCTTGGTACATCATTTAATTGATAAAACTTCAAAAATTCCCTGTGTTGAAGATAAATTCCCTGTCTGGAAAAATGAACATCCAAATTCCCTGTTTTCCTTGTGGCCATGGCAATATAGACAAAGGGACTGAGTTTGGTAGAAAGATAAAATGAGGCCCAAGTTGCTTAGAATCTCCTGAAGCATCATTGGTAAATATTGTAGAAATCAGATGGGGGTGGGGGGTTCCAAAAATCAAAGTTGCTCAGAATGGCTTGAAACACATTTTTGTTTTGGAATTTTTGAAATCTGATGAAATTGGAAAAAGTGGTTACAACCAACCAAACAACCGTACCAACCATCAAAACATCAGGTGCAAACCACCCACATAAAGGAAAACTGATCATTTTAACGAAGACCTAAGCATTTGTAAGAACTTACCCTTTGGTTTGACATCTTGGTATCTCAGAAAGTGGTTATTGCGAGGTTTCCACGTACACTGGTAGTGATTCATTAAAGAGATGTTAGGTCTCGGTCGTTGTGCAACCCATCTCACTCCTTCTTCGTCTATGTACTCATCTGTGATAATAAATTCAAAATTAACATCATCTAAACATCTTAACTCGCATCCATAAACTTTCCTGAAACATTTACCCCGACACAAAAATAGTACTCAAAATATAAAACTAAAATACTGTACCGTTTTCTTTGATAGCATTGATTTTTTCCAGCTCTTTCTTTATCTCTGCCCTTGTATTTATTTGGCTGACTTCGTCGTCGGTTGAATTGGCGTCCCTGAGATCTTCTGTAGCGTTTCTGATAAAGTATTTAATATGTGTAACTATAGTTAAATGCACAACCTGTAGTCTCAAGTACCATACTTATATCTGAGAAGTGTTATGCAAGGAGAAATAATTTTCTTACAAAAGTTGCTTCCGCGGTCGTTTACGAGGAGATTCTTCAATGTGAGAAGCCGCAGCAAGTATTCCCATCATGCTCGGGCCGTTTTCCAAACCGTCCTCCCCTTTTAATCTGATTTCCGAAGTGGCGCCTGACATTGATGTGCTCTCTGTGGAAGTAGCCGTGTCGGTTGATGACTGACTGTTTTCTCGAGATGGATCCCTGACGAAATGTATTTGATTTTTTCATCAACTCGAACGTAACCGTGTTGTCTTTTCCAATATGTCAGGGATGAGTTTGGAAAATGTATTACAGTTTAATGAGTCGACGTTAGTGAGTATGTATTCTCGTGTCTTCCCGCAATGTTATTTTCTGGCAGTTATGAAACGACTTACATTGGAATAGACGGTCTATTTGGAGAAAAGGCTGAGCGGCTTGATAGATCCGTTGCTGAGCCATGGACGTCACTCACTGCTGCCAACAAGTTTTTCTTCACTGCCGCTATGCTCCTGAAATTTTTCATTTATCAAAATTAAATCTATTTTAGGTTTAATATTACATTGTCTGTGCGAAAATAGATATCCAGACAACATACCCATCACTGGTACGTTTCCTAAGGATGCTGGGTCTTGGAGAAGCACTGGGATTGGCAGGCGACTGCTGTCCCGGATGAAGCGTTTGTTGAGTGCCCGCCCCACTGAAAATTGTTGGACCCGCATCCGAGCTGTAAGTTACTTTCGAACCTGCAAGTAACATTTGATAAAATGATAACATTCACAACCAATAAAATCAACTCTTTCTATAGTGTTAAGAACTTACGCTTGCGTTATCAACTTACCCTCGGTAGTTGACGTATATTGAGCCTGCACAGAAAGAGAGGGGTGCCTGGGGTCCACAGTGACCATCATTGGGTTCAGACGAACACCCTGGGCGGAGGTTACAGTCACGTGAGCCGCTGCCTGCAATGTTGCTGCCAAATTTGGTGTTTGCTGTGCTGCAACTGCAAGTACATAAAGGGGAGTTCGTACAGAAGATGACTTGGTATGTTCCATGTCAGTGACTGGAAGAAGTGATTGATTGGCTCTCAGAAGAAATGTTCACATAGGTTTTGAATAGCTTAACTCTTTCGGATACTCGGCATACCGGTAACTGTTGTAAAATAAATGTGAATCATTTCCCAGCAACATCAACCCTATAGTTGTAAACCATATTTCAAAGTTGCTCAATGAAAAGACCTCGCTAACTTTTCAATTTACCCACTTATCTGTTATCTACTTTCCACACACATGTTAAATCACGTTGTTACCAGCATGTGGTTACTTATATTACCCCTCTCTTCAACCACAAGTGTGTGTGTGTTAAAACTAAACTTACTAATCTTCATTTTCGTTTTTTTTAAATGTTTGTCAAGAATTATTATTCCTAAATACGCCATTTTATTCACTTTACCATACTATGCCACCTTCTGGCAAAAATTTGTAACTATGCCATCTATCGAATAACGTAATTTTCGGTTTTTTTCGTTAATTTCTGGTATAAAAATACCAATTTAGCAAAATTCCCAAAAACATCAATATTTCAAATCAAACCCGACCACTTAAAATTTTTAATACTTCAAAATACTATTCTACTTTTTTCAGTTTTAAAACTGTTTTGAAAACATGCTCGGGAATTTACGTTATTTTTGGAGCCGTGCCAGCTGTCAAATCATCTTTCGACAACGAGGTGCCTATCCTCAACCTTTTCTGAAGGAAAACACCTTCAAAATAACACAGTACGTATACAAAATTTACTTAACAATATCAATCAATCTATAATGTACATTTGTCACTATGTCTATCGACATAGAAACTCAT
>JBCAUG010035643.1:0-10088 GCA_038406175.1 Haplosyllis leylae | reverse complement strand
ACCAAAAAGGGTCCTAGGATATGTCATAAGGTGTCTTGTGTCCAAATTTGACAAAAAAATTCCAATGGGAAGTGTCTGAAATTGCCGATTCAAAGTTGCCGGTCGCTATCCTATAAGGTGGTTTAAGTGTAAACTTAAACCACCTAAAAAGGAAAAGTTTCCGGTCTCGACTTTCGTACATTCTAGATCTAATGCCTCCGCTCTGGAACCAATTGGTCTATCATGTTTACCTCTGCTGGTTCCGTTTCTGTTACTGTCACCGTCTGTCCCTCACCGGTGATAGAAGCTTCTGCCATGTCCTAAAAGATATTGTTTGAGAAAAATACTTTACAGTACATTTGATTTGGCGATTCGACCACGTAGATTCTGATCAGTTATCTAAAAACGATAAAATAAAGCATTCCTGAAATATGCGAATTCAATCCATAACTTATCCCTTCAGGGTTTAAAATGGTGACATTAGTGCAATCGATGATATTTTAAATAGTATAAGAACAATTTATATCACAAGTAACCAATGACTAAAAGTCAGTAGATCTTCTTTCTTCTTGCTTGGATTTTTGCAAATATCGGGTTACCTTTACCGGAAGTTAATAGGTAAGACTGCAAGTAAACAAATGCGTTATATTAAAATAAACCTACATATACGGGGGGGGGAGGGGTCCAATTCGCTGCCCATTTCTAGTTTGGCCTTTCGCTAATTTTCGATCGCAAGTACTTTTTCCTTCACATTCGTCAAAATGTCAAAAAATTGGAAATAATCACTAAAACGAAACTATAACCGCTCCCTTTTCCAGTTACTGTAAATCATTACGCTTAAGGAAGTAGTTCTCTTGATTAACAATTCACTTCGGCATTTCTGCCGAGATAAATATATTTTTTGGGGTCTTAACACGCATTTGTTTCGTTACAAAGGCCAGAATTTAACTATTTTATTATATCTTCTTTTTGATTACGAAAGACACGTCCGCGACTGAAACCACAACACACAGAAGCAAGCAGGTCTTCGTCCTGGACGAACATGATAAAATTTAGAAGTTTTTGAAAAATATCGCACAGAAAGACTACATTTACACATGCTTATTTTATGGCAATGGATACGTAATAAGTATGGCTTCCAGTGATCCAGCTTGTGAAGTGGATCCACCACGCAAAATAGAGGGTTGGTTGAATGTGTGGGGTAAGTACTCAACGTTTGTCTATTTGAATGAAACATTGAGTTTAACATGCAGACACCTTGGCAAATTAAATTAAAGTGATGCATTTTTAAAGGAGATATTGATGATTTCGAACAAATAGTTCCAACAATTAAAATCATTGTATGGGGCTTCTCAAGATTAGACCTATGAACAAGAGAGATGACATTTTGAAATCAGTTCCAAGTGTCATTTTCTTTCTCTTTCGGTGAGAGGGGACATGAAATGCAGTTGTTGAAATTCCAATGGCATTGCATGATAAAATATGGACCTCGTAGTTTTTGTACTAGAATGATGTATCGTGTATTATTACCTCAAGCACTTCAGCTTATGCAGCTTAAAACTCTTAATAACTAATCAAACCACTATTTTATCGAGATATTGAGTTTGTGTCATCAAGTGATTAAGTTTACGTGGCTCAGGCTTCAATATGCAAATAACAGAGCACTCGACGACTCGTACTAAAAGACCAGAAACTTATAAAATTAAATCAGCAAATTTCAGCAACTGAAATAATCTGCATCTAAATAACACTGAATGAGATTGATAGCTGGGAAAATGTATGGTTATTGGGTCGGACAACGATACATGGGATTTATTTATGACAACGATTCCATGATGTGATATTATGTTACACTCTGGGGTTTGCTGTTCGGATTGCTGTGGCAAATACACATTATTGTGTTGTGTCCGAGTGGAACAGAACAGAAAGGTTTACAGCTGCTATCTGAATTCAATAGACGTAAATAGGTCATCCTTTGTGTAGGACACATCAATCAATTTCACCCATATCGAAAAATTTGTCAAACTTCTTGATTTCAGGGTGTTTTTAAAGAGAAACAAAGTCGCTGGAAGGTAAAGATCCGAATAGAATCTGTAGATGGAAGAGTAATGTCGGTTATGGAGTGAACTATTTGCACTCCAGCTGAGGGAGAAAATGTGGTGATTCAATACAATGATCATGAATAGTTAGGATAATGTTCAGATGCACGGAGAAATGTAAACACCCATGTCAGAAGAGAGGTCGTTAGGTAAAGATGTAGCTGTTTCATTAAATTATGTATTTATTGGGTTGAAGACAATGTTCCAGATGTTGCCATTCATTCACAATTATGTGGTAGATGAGCAGATTGTTGTGGGAAAAATTTGTTTTCTCAAAGAAGATGGATTGTGCTGGCATACCAGTTTTTTTTTACCTTGTTCGTGTTGTTCCTTCGTGGGAGATCGAGAGATGATGAAAATCACTGTTGCTCTGCGATTTAATTCTTGGCCAAAATTTAAATTGTCTGCTGAATTACTGTCGTAAGGTTGAATGTAATTTACTTGTCTTGGACAGAGTGAGAGTTCTTTTTGTATGGTGGTGTTATGAATAGAGAAATTCATAGTGACACCCATGCTTCCAGCAGTTTTGTACATGCATTCTTTGTACCGACTTACTCTAAGAAGTACTATACTGTTTACACTTGCAACATTCATTTCGTGATATTATATACACTCTTGCGAAACCATTCTATCCAGTGCAGTACGTGCCATCAGTTTTCCCATCTTTAATCGTAATAGATTTGGTCACATATGGTTTACTCCACTTGACAAAAACGTTCAAGATTCAGGAGTCAAATGAGTGTCCTTAAAAAGTACATGTACATATATATATTCATGTAGTGCTTTTTTGTGGTTTTTTTTTTTTTACGAAAAATTGTTTTTCTTTTCTGTTGAGCCCATTATTTTTCAGGAAAACACCACTATTCTGAAGGTTTTGGACACAAAAGAGGTGAAATTTCTTTCAAAAGTTTTGTTATTCTGTACTAATTTCTCAGGAAAATATTTTTAGCCTCGCTTTGCTCGACGTAAAGACCACTGCAACATGAACTGCAGTGAAAAATTAATTTATATTTAAAATTCGTGTTAAAAAGTGATTATTTGGCTGTCGAGAGCCTGAATATATTTGTTGCTATTAATTGCACCTGTGGCACAGAGTCCATAATATTTATGATCATAAAAACAGTTTGCTCCACTTAAAAGCGAAAACAAGTATATACTGTTTTGGATTTGGAACTTTTTTCAATACATCGTTGATAATATTGTCAAGCTGTAGTTTCAGAAAGTAGATATTTTCCTCCCTGTGGGTTTAAAGCCATTGTAATTGCAAAAAATATCTCTGCTGTCTCAGATCCAGGAGCGTAAATTCTTATGGAACAAGGTCAAGATTTAAGTTGCCCCGTTTCGTGGCAGGAATACCAAAGGCAAAAATTTCCAAAGTATGTCAGAATAGTGTTAAGTCTGAAAGAAATTTTTTAACTGAGGGGTTTATTTGTGTCGATCACCAAGGTAGACACAGATCTGTCATCAGTGAGTGACTGTGTGACGAGTAAATTTTGCTTCAGGACAAGTTGATTTTCTCTCAACTTACTTCGTAAAATGGACAAGTTGAAAATTAAGAAAAAATACAATGTATTTCAAAATAAATATTAGAGCATATGTGATCATGATGAGATGATTTTCGTTGGGAATACATGTAATTAAATTTGGGGTTATTTATCCGGACAGGCAAGTTGAGGTAAATTCCCAAGTCATTCACTGAAAGAAGATTCTGTTGCATTGAGCACAGAAAAAGCTGGTTGTCGCAAAAAAATGATGAACACAGTTTTAACGTAACCAACAAGCCATTTAAATTCCCGCGTATGTACGATGAGAAGGTACTGTTATCACAGGTGTCTGTCTGTCAGATTAAGGCAAGGGGTACCCTGGCCACGGATGGGACCCCCCCCCCCCGGCCAGGAATGGAGTAGCCCCCCCCCCCCCCCACAACCCGTGGATAGGACAGCAGACTGCTGCAGAGCGAGTACCTGCTGCGCGGCGGGCGGTATGCCTCTTGCGCTTACGCAGGAGGACTTTCTTGTATTTTATTGCGTTCAACGCTGTTCCGAAACAGACGTCCTGAGCGTTTACTATTTCTTATTATTTTTGCTCTTTTATGAGTGTAGTATTTTTTTTAAAATCAAGATCAACAGTAAAAATGTACATTAGTTACTGTAGAGGCACTGATACAGTACCAGGACAACATTCATGAGGAGATACCTGTTGACATATTCTGGTAAATTAATTCGGAAACGTTCGAGGCTAAATATATATGGAAAGACAGGAGTGATCATGGCTCATGAATATGTCAGAGCTCCCGAATAAGGCTGCGAAATAACTACTTGACATCAGTAACTTGACGCCATTATTTTGGTACAACAAAACAGAGAACGATGGTAAATGTCAGTGTGGGTATTTGTGTTAACTGGGCAGATGTGATTGTGTCACATGTTCGTTCATATGAGGGTCACAAAGACACACCTGGTTTGGACCTTGACAGCTGTCACATGCAGTTGCATTACAAACGAGCGTAATCTCTTCGTTTGAGGTTTTGTCTTACCTTAAATATAGAAAACTTTATACCTGTTCATGAATAATGGCACAGAAATGATGCATTTTATACTCGAAGGTAGTAAACATGAATATTGTATCTTGAAAAAACAAATTGATCTCTTTTCTCCCAACTTTGTCTTGATGCGTCAGAAACAATTTTTATACCATTTTGTGAGAAGTTGTAGTAAAAATTGATATTGATTGCAATTGAAATTATCCATGTGTTTCTCCAAGGAAATTGTACTTGTAGACGAGTGCGAGTACTTTTCAACTGCAGCCGATTCAATGATATATAATTGCCTTTGTATAAAAAGTGGTTTCTTCGAGAACTCGTTTTTTTCCTCTGCTGCAATATGATGCACAATTTACCGTGAATTTCCCATCAGTGGCCTTTGTCCAAAGTAATTTACTTCTGTACAGAGGTTGGACAGGGTGTTTGCTTTCAGAAGGAAGAACACGAAAGCTTCCTTGTCTGTGACTGAAATGGGAAGTACAACACATGCATCATAATATCCTTTGTCTAATAATCAATACCGTCTGCATTAAGTGAGCTATTACGTTAATTTGCCTACATGAAGAGTTTCCGACTGGTTCAGTTTTTTAGACGCAAGTGGCCTGGTTTGTGTGCATCTGCATTTTTTAGAGTATATATCTGGGCCCCTAGGGGCAAACCACAATAACATTGTGGTCGGGCCATTACTTTCAATCGCCGTGTATCGAAACTGAATACGATAAAGAAAAACTTATTCTTATTTTAAACGTCTTGGTATTCACAAACCAAGCAGTTTTACTGACGTTTGTCCATGTCAAACGCATGCAGTTTTTATTATTGGACCTAATATCTTCCCTGATGTTTTTTTCACACATTAATATCATGGTGTATGAGCATCAGTATGACATGTAACTCACGATACATTCAATGGTTGAAGTTAATAGGCATGTTGAATTTGCCTGCAAACAGCTGTTTCAATTTGCTGTGTCTGATAAAATGCAACAATTATCATGATCGCAATTGATATTGCAAAAAGAGCTCAGGTACATGTAGATCGGCTTGAACGGTATTGAAATATCGACTGAAGGGTTTACATGTTCCGAAAGCTTCAAGTATTTTTGTTGTTGCATGGTTACCTGGTAGGGAGTTGTCAGTTGAGAAAGCTGTAAAATGCATGCCATTTGGAGTTTACATTGTTTGAGGAAAAAGGAAAATAAATGGTTTGTATGGTGGTAATATCACTGACAAAAGGAAAATCATGCGAAAACAAAAATTATGTCATTTGCCAGGAGTGAACTTTTCAATGTATTCCGGAAAGAAGGGCGCACTAAGCCCGGGGAGTGGTGTGTGAAATCGGAGAATAACTTGCTCGCATAATTATGTGTTCAGTTTACAGTTGAGAACCCCGTGCTTTGTTACTCTTGGTGTAATGTCAGAAAAATGAGAACAAGTAGTTTTGAGGTAAACCACTAAGATGATAGAAATGAGTGCCTATTGTTTCTGATGCTTGTACTGTTATTATAGGGTGTTACTGTAGAAAATACGACCGGCAAAATATGTCTACCTGCTGACATCCAGGTGGCTAAAGTGATCTTGTATCCAGATCCGCTTCTTCTAAACAGATCCACAACATCTGGTTTTTGTGACTAAACAACAACAATGTGGATAGTTTTATTTGTGCAAGAAATTCCTAAATGAATAGACCTGATGGTAGCGTCCAGCCAGTTGTGGATTTTTTTGCTTGAGATGGAAAAGAGGAAGCAGAAACTATGTACGAATTACGATTGCGTCAATGGGATAGAAGGAACAGGCACCTGCCAGAAAAATTTGACGGTCTGAATGTTACTGTTACCTTTAGCGGATCCGTAGGGTGGGTGCGGCCGGTGCCCCCGACCCCAGAATTGGAGGCCCTATTGTACAATTTAGAGGTCCCAGTGTGTAATTTAAGAGCTGAATAATGAATTTTAGGGCCCTAATTATATATTTTTCAAAAAAATTCCAGTCCTGCTTTGCTTGGCATGAATATTATGTTTAAATCACATTCTTCTAGTCTCACTCTACTCATCGTTTCATTTCATATTTTATCTACTGATGTCCAATTTTCTACATTATAAAAACTCAAGCCATAACTTATCTTGTCAGAGAAGATTGAAGTAAAATATTTTTTCATACATTATTACGCAAAGATGTTTGAGAATTAATAAATATTTTATGTAAAATTGTTTTTAAATTTCAAGAAGTGCACAGGATAGTAAGAAGATACATATTTTGAAGTTTAAAATGCAAGAGTATTTTGCCGATACAAGGAATACTTTTCTGCACCCCCCCCCCGACCAAATCCTGGATCCGCTACTGGTTACAAAAGTTGGTTTCATTTATTCATTCATTGAAAACGGTGTGAAAAGTACACGCAATGTAGTAGTTGTGCATGAAAATGCAAAATAGATACATGTACATGTAATACCGATTAAAGAATTTTAAGGCCCGTCGTCTATTCAGAGGAGGTGTGATTATCTGAGAGGAAAACCACTGTGTCTCGCTATTGTTTCACAGTGGCTCTCCCCTCAGATGTGACACCTGCCACGAAAATTGGCATCTTAAGTACACTGACCCAGGTGCACTCAAAAGTGCACTTTTTCATTCGGAAGTAGAAAACTGGTCTTGTAACATATCAAATGAAACAACGCAACAAGTACAACACATATAAGTAACTTTTACAGTGATTTGAATGCATTTCAGTAAGAATTTTGATATTTTTTACCTTGTTTTTTGGAGACTTTAACCTCACTGCTAATTCTAATTTTCGTGTTTTGCACCAACTTCCAAGGAATTAAATCTCAATGAAATAATAATAATTCAAACTATTCCTTTTGCACACACATAGACAGATATCCAGACAGTATCCAGTAAAAATTTTAGACAGATATTCCAACTCCTTCATACAGAAAAAAATAATCCAAAATGAGCACTGAAGCGATGTATACAGTTAGGCGGCCAAACAAGCAATGCTGCCAGGAAGGCCACAAGGGTCCCTCCATGTGACTCAGTGGCTCTCCCTATGCTATTATCTTCACTTCGTCCCAGTGAATTTCTGGCTCATTGCTGTGCAGTTAGCGGGACCAAATTGGCAATTCCGTCACCACAGACAATAGACCCCAAGTACAAGGAAGCCTCCTATACAGAGATTGAACATTTTTGATCAAAACTCAAGGGACAATGCAACAAAATGTTAGGCCAATCAAAGTGAAATTTGTAGTATCTCTGGACATTAAAACTCTTTAAATAAGATAGAAGAGCCTGGTCACTCGGGCATTATTAGCTGCCAATTCATCCTCGGGGCCTAAAGGCCCCTAGGACGAATTCTCAGCTAATAATGCCCTCTGACCAGGTTTTATCCATTACATAAAATTCAAGCTGAAGTAGTTGTCCCAGTACGAACCATTACAGTAACGTGATTATTGTGTCGTGCTAGCTGAAGGTTACATGCCAACGGTTTTTACACGTGTCAAGTCAATATTATTTTGAATTTTAAAAAAACCTTGATCAATAGAAATTCTGTGCAGATCGACATGCCTTGCATAGCTCGACAAATGATTGTGCATACTAACGACTGTTGAGAACTGTTTTCATAATGAATTGAGGTACATGTATTTTAAAACAGAAATTTTGCACACCATTCATTTGCATTTCGAGCAGGAGGATATGCATTTTACATGTTTAACAAATCTTTAGTATATCAGTGCGAGATGCATTTTCATAATAGACTTGGAGGTTGTGTTGAAATAAACTGGCCTTCCTCTGACTGCAAAATCTAATATCAAACATGACATTCAGAACCTTTGTTGTAAATGGTATGGGGTGACTTTATGAATGACACCACTTTGTTTTGTTTTTTTTTAATGTATTGCAGTAGCGCAGCTTGGCAACCAACAGCTGTGCTAAAACACATAATTGCTACGCATTTAAGTCCTTAAACATTTCTTGATTTTTTTGGTTAGGACAGTTGAGATAGACCAGCCAATGATGTGATCATATCTTTATAAACAAGAAAGTTCTGTGTGAACGCAAGAGGCATACCGCCCGCTGCGTAGCGATTCCTCCTTCTGCTGCCTGGGGGGTGAGTACCCCCCCTCCCCCGGCTGAGTACCCCCTGGCTGAGTACCACTCCCCCCAGCTGAGTACCCCCCCCCATACAAGTTGGCTGAGTACCCCAATACAAGTCAGCTGAGTAACCCCCTGTACAAGTCGGCTGAGTACTCCCCCCCCCCCATCCATACAAGTCAGCTGAGTACCCCCCCCACGCCCACCCCTTTAACGGACACACACACCTGTGAAAACATAACCTTCCGTCGTACTAAGTACGCGGGCAGTAAACATGTCTTTACATTCCTTCTCATATCCCCGTCGTAAAATACAAGTGGTGTTAAAATGTATGAGGAATGAAATATCAGTAACAGCGTGGTTTTAGTCTACGTATTGGAAAATGAAAAGGAAAGAAAATGCTCACTGTGTCGCGTCATTCAGTAGTTGAACTGAACAGAAATTGCGAAGGTTCATATTCAGAAACAACCTGTGGGGTGGTGGTTTTAATTGAAATTCACATGGCGGCCAATACATTGTGTATTATGTACGTTAAGAAGATAATGGGTACAAAATGAAGTGATCTATTGGGAAATGGCTCAATTTCTCTCAACATGGAATAAAACGCAACGAATTCTCGACTTGCTATGGATGTCTGTATATGGAATAAAACCCCAGCGGAAATACATTCATTGTGTCAGTGGGTTTTTCGGACCTTTTCATTGAAACCGAATTAAAATCCTTGCTGAGATCCGCTTACGTCTGCTAATCACTTTCCTTTCTGAAACTATTGACAAGGAGACTTGATGACGGCATAAATAGAAAAAGATCACACTTTACATGCTTTTGATTTCAAAGCAATCTACCGGTACACTTTTTTGCCTGGGTGTTATTTTCTTTTTAGCACAATCACTTTAGAATTGAGGTATGTGGGTTGATTTGCCACGTTTGTGTAGACAGAAGAAAAGGTTTGTGGCTGGCCGCAAGAAACTGTAAGGTTTAGTTCAACTGGTAATTTATTATTTGATTATTTCATGGCAAATTATAATATAAAAAAACAGTTTTCAATGAGGTCTCTCCGTACAAAAACCCCGAAATAGATATCGAATGAATTTCCTAATTGTTTGTGATCAGTAAGACATCCGGTCCATGTAGTCTGGGGAAACAAATGACCCGACAAGGCTCTTGTGATCATGCAACAATGTTCCCGAACAAAAGGTTAAAAGCGTGAATGAGGTTTTTCCATCTCTGCCTCTGCCAACCTCCGCCTCTGCCACATTGCCTTAACCTCTGCCTCTGCCATTTGTTTTTTTACTTATTATTATGTTAAAATAATGCAATGAAACACCATGTACGGATGATATACGTATATTGTCACAAAACAAGTCCAAATATGGCAAAACATTGGG
>JBCAUG010035632.1:0-10088 GCA_038406175.1 Haplosyllis leylae | reverse complement strand
TAAGTAATTAGTCATCATCCCAGTAACAAACTCTCGAAGAAATTCAGTGTCTGACCAAGTCCTGATGTAAAAGAATTAGGAGCAGAGAAAGAAGAACTACCATCAGAGCGTATACATGACAGGAACATGGTAATCTTTGAAGCATTCTTAAGATCTATTCTTAGTTCCATGTGCAAATTTATCTTCCAAGTCTTCAGGCTCACAATATCAAAGCCATCACATCATTTGACTACAGAAGCTCAAGGGAAATTTATACGTTTCCGTAGACAAGTTCAGGACCTTGTAAATAAGTAATGACCCCTCCGCTCTCCCTCCACGGTAGTGCCATACCCAGGTTAAGACCACAGATTCTTGGCAGGGTCATCGGAGGTTGCGATGAAAATTACCTTGTCGCATCACCCCAGACTTTCTCGGCAGGTGAAGGGAGATAGGCAAAAACTCAATTATATCTGATCTTATGAACACCAATTCATCATCATTTGTTTGGTGAAGTTCTGGCTGATTTTTTTCTTTGCCCTTTCTTTTTGTCCCAGGATATATAGTGTGTTTATATGTTTGTTTTACTTTTATTTTACACAGAAACTAGAGGCAAAGAAGACCATAATCCTAAAAACAAAACTAGGCAGCTCCTTCCTTCAGAACAGGTAGTTCATTTTGCTTGATTCGTTGTTCTTTCACAGTGAGTTTTGTACGTTGTATTTGAGGTCTGACGACGTTTTGGGAGTTTTTGTGCTGTAAAAAATAAAATGCCCTGTATCAATTTGATGACTTTCTACAGGTGCAAATGGTTTAGATCTGGTAAGTGTTAGCGGACTTAGATATTTTGAGAACATTAAACCGAAGACACAATGTAGGGTGCGAAACACTGACTTAAAAATCTGAGTCGGTTTGTGTTAAATTTTACGGAGATTAAATTTGCATCGGTGCTAAGATAGGGTAAAAACCTTTTACTGAACGAGACTCCCATTTTACAGTAGTCTTATTGCGATAATCAAAAGTGAAAGATAAAGCCTTTTAAGTGTCTGAACTCAATTGACTTCAGAAAGGTCAGATAGCATTCCATTTTAAAACAGTTTCGTTGTCGTCAAAGAATTCTCGAGAAGATTTCATTAGTGGTCGTCTTTGGGCTCGGCAATGGATGCATCTCACAACCAGGTGTCCGAACTTCTTGCAGTTCCATTGTAAGCACATGTTTCCCCAGTGAACAAGAAGCAATATACATTGCCTCAACAACATCTTCAAAAGAATAGATTGAATTGGTATGGAACATTAATTTTTGTAGAATTTTACCCAGAGCTCATAACTTCCGTGCCCGTCAACAGAACAAGTCAATCACTCTTCAACGTTCGGTTCAAGTCAGGGTGTGATTTTCGGGAGATATGCCGATCCAGATTCTTGTAGCGCTCAACGTTATCAGTAAGAAGATAAATATGAACACAGCGTTTAGTTCTTTTTCGTCAAACTATCAGCGATCTGTGCAGATACAGGTAGCCAGTACTCATTGATCAAAAAATCTCTAAAAGAATATTATAGCTATTTTATCAAGACTGATTACATGAAATGTAACCTTGACTCCTAAAAAGAACATTATAAATAATATAAGTTTGTGTCTGAGATTTGAGTTCAATTAATTTTATTTGAATGTTAATCAAGACTGTTTCTCGTTTCAAGGATCCAGTTACTAGTTTATATTACATGCAAAATCCACTTAACACATTTGATGAAAAACACTCAACAATTTTATGTAACCAGGTAAAGCAAAAGACCTGAATAATTGCGTGCATGCTATTGATTAAGGAGATCACTGTATTTATTCAGAGTAAATCATTTGAATGAAAGATACTTTCTGTAGACCTACGTGTTTGAAGTTCATCTGACATATTTCGTTTTCCTTGTTGTTACCTACAAGATTCGAAATGTGTCGGCAAATACCCCAAAGAGATCGCGAAATACAACCATTATTTACAAAATAATGCAAACACGACAAATTCTCTTCGCTTATCTTTCAGAGATAAGAGTTTCGCAGAGAAGCAACATTCTCAGCAAAATTTTACCAAGGAAATCAAAGAACTAAATTTTTGGCGAATTATACAAAATAAATTCGGTTGAGATTCCATGCAGTCATTATTCTATGGAATTCTCTCATTTTCTTACACCAACTGACAATTGAAATCAGAGATCCGAGTTTAGCTTCTTGAAACGTTAGTTCAAGTCGCATTAGTCGCATAGAGTTTCGCTGATGAAACAGAAGTACTTCGAATGTCGGAGGATAGTTTTGGAATATTAATGCGATCCATAGAGCGCTCTATTTGATCTGTTCTTACCAGAAGCGACATGTAAAAGTCCAAGATAAATCTTATGAATCACATTTTCTCTTCAGGCCCCCAGGAATATGTGTGACAAGAATTTTAACGACCTGCTTAACTTGGCGCCACCTCGTCCTTGTATTGCGTAGCCATTGATGGAGATATTCTAAGTAGTGGTATTGAACTTACTTGATGAATGCTCAGGAATTAAATAGTTCCACTTCCAGACAGCATTGTCGGAAATCAGTTATCTCATCTGAAAGAGTCTATGAGAAGATGGGGCTACTGAAAATTCTTTTTACGGTTGCTTTTAGATTGATGGAAATCTCTTCACTTGAAAATTTTTCTCTTCGTGCCGAGATCTATGGCAAATAATCATTCAGTTGCCGCATACATTTAGAACGTTCTTTGCATTATTCACTGAAATGACAAAGGGAAGCCCGAAGTGCAGGTTACGATGGGAAAAAGATTTTCTCCAGTGAGCACTTTCGCGTCCGTGGAGGACAAGAAAACACTTTATTGCCTTTCTAGGTATAATAATCAAACGAATTCGTGCGGACTCGACACAAGGGTGATGTTTTCCTTGCTTCTCTGCAGGCATGTACTCTACCGCACTCTCTCGTTCCTTAACGAAGCTGAAACAGTACCATTGACCCATTGTGACCCTTCCTGACAAATGATACAAACTCCTTATGCCAATACATTCACTCTCTCCGAATGCGACTTTTATGAGATTAATCTTTCTTCAGCGATTTTTTCCTATTTAAAAAATCATTTAAAAATAAATCTTCTCTTTTCATTTGTATTTCTTCTTTTGGAATTTGTAAAGAAGAAAGGTCTTCCAGAGAGGATTACCGCCGTCATACATCAAGCAGTTGAATCACCAAAAGGACAGGTTTTACTGATGAAAGTCAACACCTTCACTGAGAATACGAGCAGAAAAATTGCCAGTTACAGTAATCCCAAGGGTCGAACCATTTGACCTGCTTCCAAGGTTTGTTGACAAGATTCCTGAATAAGAATGAGGATAATGGGAAATTAGAGCACAAGCGGAAAGCTTTGTCAGAAAATTGCGTTGAAATAGTAATTAATTTACAACGGAGTTTAAAGCACAAGTGAAGAAACAAATTTCTGGTGTATCGAATAGATTTACTGGAGAGTTTACAAGCCCAGAATTTATGCCAAGTTAATCTGGATTCATGCTTTGGTAAAAGCTGAAATTGGGCAAGTTCCACATACCAGTCCTGTTTCAATTTGGTATCAGTGGGTGAAAATAAAGGTAAATCTGCCACGTTTTATCAAACTTCAGTGCTGATCATGATTCACTTGTGTGTGTTGGTGGTTGGGTGGGCAGTCAGTCAGACAGAAAAGTTTTATTTTCTCTTCTGAGAATTGGCAAATGTTTTCCCGAGGTGACATCTTGTGTGGGACTTACCGAATATTGCTCAAGTTTAATTAAGCCGTTCACAAGAGCTGGCACAATCAAGCGGGAAGCACGTCCATCAAATTGTACAGGAATCTTACCAAAGAATGTGTTTTGAGTGAAGCGTGATCTTACACAAGAACTCGGGAGATGGAACTGATCTTGTGTTAAAATACAGAAAGTTTACCATTGGTAACAGAATATGTCTCAATGTATGAATCAAGGTTCTGGCCTTGAATATCTTTTGATTAACGAAGCTTGACGCTCCGTTTGTGACCAGCCGTGATTCAGAATTCTAAATAGGCAACTGTCCTAGCTCTTCCGTCCCCCTCCCCACTCCCAAATTCTCGGCGTGAGAGACCAATTCATTCCTTGGAAATGGTGCCATTAGATCACATTAGTCTTGTTCTCATTTACATGTAACAAAGGCTGACTTTTTAAGGATTCGAATTTGGTATCCTCAGAAAGATTTCAATTCATACCAAAGGCGTTTTAGGGGCATCTATTAATTATAAATAACATGTACGAGACAGAACCTACTGGAAATGGAATTTTCTTCAATATCCTCTATTTCACCTCTTGCAAATTACTTTCTATGTCAAGCAAAAAGCTTTTAGGTTTTCAGCGTTGACGTTGCAATTTCGTCATTACCTTTTCCTCCAGTTATATTTGTACCAATACAAATTTGTAGCTTTACTCCTGAATCCGAATAAGTCAATTCAAAGAAGAAAGTTTTGACCCTTTTCCCGCCAATTTTGATTACATTTGTAGTTTCCGTTTTCTTTAGAATAAATGGAGGATTTGCATATATATATCCCTGTGATATCTTAGTACAAAATAATAAGAGAACATTCAAGCCAGTGGCAGATCCAGGATTTCCCAGAACAGGATCATCAACCCCTGAGAGGGGCGCCAACTACCATTTGACCAATTTTTCCCCGAAAACTGCATGAAAATGAAGAAATTTTGGCCGGGGGGGGGGCACGTCCCTTGTGCCCCCTGGATCCGCCATTGCAAGCAATCCTCCAAATTAACCATTATCAATCACTCTTTTTGCAAAAAAAGAACTTATATAAGTTAAGAAATCATCTCCCTTGGGATGTACTTCAAAAAAGGTGGCCGTGTCGCAAGCCAAGACCATACTGTGAAGTTATTTCAAATGTACGTATAACTGTCATTTATTGTGCAAAATACTTGCCAATTTCAGTCACATATTATTTACGGAGTCCACATCGTACTCGACGATTACGGCCACAGCAAATTCCACCACAAAATGCACACTGGAGTAACCGTGCGTACTGACAACCGCAACATTTAGATATTCGTTTGTAATGTACAAGAGGGTCTAAAAACATTAAAAACACATTTCTCATGTAACAATTTCAAATTTTGCTACCGAAGCTCTGACGTGTTGACCCCAAAGCCAACAGTCAATTTATGATTACCAGTGTTAAAATGGTTGCAAGGGTGTTTATGATAATTTTAAGTTCGATACCGAGAGTGAAAGAAGTGGCAACCATATGCAGAAATGTGCTTACAGAAGATAGAAGAGGCATACAAGAAGGCTAACAGAATAAAGTGTTTTTACAAGACCTTTTTGCGACATCTGTGAACTGAGCTGAGTACGTCTTCTCTGTCCTGACCCAACCAGACAAGAATAAGCTTCTGACGACGAAGAACAGACCGAACCTGAGAACATCTGCCACTTCACCAGATATTTTTTTCGCTCCTCCACTTGTAATATGTTCACTTAGATAACATCGAGCAAAGTCAAAAGGATTAAGACCAATTCACTGAAATGCACTTGATGGCTTCAAGCTTCACTAGCGATGTTGCATAAGACCAATTACGCCGAACAATGAATTCTTTCTTCCAATTCAACGTCAAAGAAGAGAGAAAAGAAACTGGGCCAGTTTAGTCTGTGTCCCCCAATAGCCGCCTTTGAGTTTTGTAGCGATTGCGTCCGCACTGACACAACATTCATGGTAAGTGTTCACGGTGTTTACCCTTTACAGCACACTTGCCGCAGATTCTATTGTGTTTTCAATGAATTATTTTTAACGAATCCACTCATGCCATTGATTATCTAACTTACACCACATTCATTCATATGCAATAAAGCAGATCTCGACCTGTTACCTCAAACAGAAGATTGTAATCAGTGAACACAATGAGTTTACAGTTGTGTCCTTGTCCCCTTGCCCACAATTCCTCACAAATTTCCTTATAGCACAGCCAAATACTTCCAAATGTGGTAAATATCCAAAATATAATTTCGTTTGGTGCACAAATAATCCACAATTAATGTTTAAAATATTCAAATATATCCTCACACATGTTCTCCCATCAGATATCAACTTTCAAATGACCAGGCTGGGTCAAGGGACAAGGACACAATTGTCAACTCATTGTGTTCACTGATTACAATCTTCTGTTTGAGGGAACAGGTCGAGATTTGCTTCATTGCATATGAATGAGTGTGGTGTAGATTAGATAATCAATGGCATTTTGTGTCCAGTAGTGACTAATTCACTCCTCACTACGTTCGTCGTGAATTATGTTCCACTACTGGACAGAAAACCATTGATTATCCTGTACAGATTTTATGAGGAACAACAGGAGATATAATTGTATGATTTGCTAAAACTTGTCTTGGGTAATTTCCTTGTCCTTAGTTGAAGCCAACTTTTATGATTCAAATATTTTAAAGCACAGTTATCCATCGTTGGTGACATATCAATTGTGAAGGAACTTCATCTCAGTACAAAGAAGATGGAAGGAAAGATGAGATTTTTTCTGTGATTTACATCGCGGCAAATTGACAATGAAAAATGCAAAAAAAAAAAAAAGTAACACTGTGCCGAATCCAAAACAGCTAATTCCCAACAGGAGGGAAAGGTATCATTAATCAAATATGAAACTTCGTTTAAAGTTGGGAGCAAAGCTGTGCTCAAGCAGGTTTTAAGGGATTAAATTCTGTAGCGGAACATTTAGAGCATCAGTCATAAAAGCATCGCAACATCCTGTAAACAACTTGCAACTTCTTTATTTCACCACCAATGTTAATGTTAAAATTAATCTTTGAAAAAAATAAAATGTTTCTGAAACGTAAAATCCCGATTGTGAATATTTACAGCATTTTGTTTCATAAAATAACCACAATATATTACATACGTTCATTTCTGTCTGTAGGCAATCAAGGGAAGCGGTGCCTGTGGGACATACAGAACATCGGTAGCACAACGGTCCTCACAACAGACAGGCAAGTCAATAAAGCTGGTCCCAGGTGTCAAATGAAGCTGTTGCCAGCGATTAGAGGGGCTAAGTGGCTTTTGTTCCGATTAATGTTACCAACGGTTCCTTCAGTACGCTCCATGTGAAGGCTTAAATTGCCAGTAATGGTGTCACTTAGTAATAAGGATTTCCCCCGGGAGGTGGATCAGTCTCAAAGTTGTCTTTTTGATTACTTCCATGTCCGGCATTCCCAAAGATGAAAAAATGTTACTTGTATTTGATCAGCAACAGAAGATTCCTTTCTCATAGTTTCCGAGTTCTGTTTCTGAAATCCAAATCAAAATTATTTCACAGATGTTCCATTTCCATCAAGTAACATACGTAATTTTCAACGTCAACAATTTAAGGTCTTGAGGACTGATACATTTTGAAGCCATTACACATGTGAAGTGATATATGGGTTGTATGAAGTATGTAGATTATTCACTCTTTTATTTCTCAGGTGGAACTTTCTTGAGATCATTTGGCAGCTTTAGAACGTACGTGCAGAGAAATGCCAATTTCTCCTTCTTACGTACAGTGCATGCATCAATTTTTTTTATCTTGATGGTTTCTTTTCATCTTCGCGGGAATTGTACTGAGCTGAAGCAAAGAAAGATCTACAATTATATTCAATAATCAGTTAAGCTCAGTATAAACTATTTGTTACTTAGTTTGAACAAATATTCTGGATGGTTTGGATCACGCACAATTTCAGGTTGAGTTGTTTTTGTTCGTGTGGAATCACTTGTACCTGTTGCTTCTTTATCCTTTAATCAGAGTAATGATGCTGCCTGATAAAGACATATCCCGATCTTGGAACGTAGCATTTCATGAAACGGCAGGGTTGTAGGACTTCAAAAGAACTTCCAAATTCTCGCCGTGTCAAGAACCCCTCAACAATCGATCCAGCGTTTGGAAAAGAATTTCATGAACTGGGTAAAGAAACATACAGTTCATTTGATGTGTCACAGTTGGGACACCAGAGGGATGCAAAAACACAATTGATTTTTAAAAATGCCGATGATTAAGGTAACATAGCTCATAATGGAGAAACAAGACATCAAAGTTAAATCGTGATGGAGCATGAACTGTCGAGCTCTTTTTTATCACGACTGCTCTTGAATAACTTTGCTTAGGTATACTGTAGTAGAAAGAGAACGAGATTTTGACATTGTCATTCGTAGACTTTCATACCATAATTTCTGGATAATTAACAGTAAAAAAATGATACTTGTAAGCAAAATATTATGTGAAACTTTTCAAATGAGAGCATTTTTATGAACAAAAAATCTATTATTATGAATGGCAAAGTGTATGTGATTCACAAATTAGATAGAATTTTATTCAGAAATACCAAATACACTAAAATTTTATGAATGACATCAAATATTATGTGATATTAGCCCACAGCTTACTTTAGATCTATTATAGTGTGTAATAAGGGTGGGAGCTATGTTAAAATCTAGTCTTTGACTGGCAGTTCAAAAGCAATTCAAGTTCATTAAACTACTTAGACTTTAATACACTTTGTTGAACTTCCTTCAAGTTAAGCCAGCTTTATATCTGCAATTTATTTTTGTGCCTGAATTCTCCTCATGGGAAGACCCCATTACATCAGACAATTTAACAAAGTCATCTACACTCATTTAAAATGTCAATGAGTTGCGAAAATCATGCACTGGTGATGTCCTCATGTCCAGAATTGTGTCACCACTATTTTTAACAGTTTGAAATATGGGCTTTGGATGTTACGTTGTTGAACTCTTTTGATAAATTTGCTTAAATATGACAGGATCTTCGTCGCAGGCTGTGATAGAAACCAATTGTCTTTAATCAATTCAAAAAGAAGAAAGAATATATGATTTCATGTTGTTCAGAACGACCGTGTTGCTGAATGTGTAGTTTTCTTCCAGTTTCTTTTTATTTTATATTATGAAGCCGAGAAAGAAAGCATAATTTCTTTAGAGTGAAGTCATTCAAATGGAAGCAAGGTTTTGTGCACAACATTACCTGCTCTGAATATAGTTGCATATTGTAAATTAATAGTGTGAACAGATTTCAATGGTTTTGAGCTGTGTTAGAAATTACATTCTGAATCCTAAATCTTTAAGTTTAGTTACCATCCGCGTATGCGGATAGGTAATAATTTGAGTCGTGTCTGTCTGTGTGTCTGTCCATCTGTCTGTGTGTCTGTCTGTCCAGGCTATAACTTTGGAACTGCTAAAGCTGGGAACCTCATTTTTAGTATGTAGATACATCTTAACCATATCTAGGTCAAGTTTGAGTATCAAGGTCATTGGATCAAGGTCAAGGTCAAATGAAAAACTGACATATTTTAACCTAACAATTACTTCTGTATGCTTATATTCCACTAAAACTTACTTAAAATGTCAAGGTCATCTGAAGGTTAAGGTCAAGGCTACTCAGTATCAAGGTCAAATGAAAGGAAATCAATTGTTTGTCTATTTGTAAATGTTTTTTTGATCTATGTGTAACACGGAAGGTACACCTTCGACTGAAAGGCATTCTTGTTTCTCAGAATTTGATTAAAATGTCAGTGTCGAAAGAATAAGTAAGGTTCAGAACTAGGCCTTTAATTTATAAGTTTGGCTGTCAAGTTATTAAGATTAATCCTAAGAAGTAGGTTATATTTTCCTTTTCAATTTGTTTTATTGGACTCGGGTAAATTTCAATCTGAATCTTGAAATGTTCAATCATCGTTTTGCATTGAAATATAAATCATCGGAAACTTATTGGAAGGCTGGAGGAATCGTCTGAGAACTTGGGTTTTTCTGCGCAACAAATCTTAGGGAAGGCAGAACGACTACGACTGGTCGACTGGTCGGATAAAACAGTGACTAGTCAACTACAATTCTGGTAGTCCACTAGTCAGTATAAAAAAGTTATTACTAAAACAAAAAAAAGATTTCTAGTAATAACTATTTAAAATATGAGCAAAGAAAATAAAATTAGACTAGATTCAACTCTGACTAAATATATTGTTAAGCTCCCTCATAGCTTTGTTGCTGAGTTAGCCACCAGGAATGTTATTAAGTTTCAAAAATTTGTGGCCCATCTGGGCC
>JBCAUG010035621.1:0-10089 GCA_038406175.1 Haplosyllis leylae | reverse complement strand
CTAACAAAATGGTAGTCGACTAGTCGGACTCATATCCGACTAGTCGACTAGTCGTAGTCGTTCTGCCTTCCCTACTAAATGGTAATGCCTGGTCGGAAAATGTGAACACACTGACAACACCAGCAACCTAACCTACTGGCAGTGACATCATTAACACAATTGGATATTCTGTTGCACTAGCTGACAGCTCTGCCAGAGGCTCTGCATTCATGTAGATAACAATGGTGATACATGGATAAATAAATGTAAAACATTAAAACCGCTTTGCAAATCAAACAATTATGTTCATGTTAATAACTTGTATCGTTCTGAAAGTTGCACTATACGTATTGATTGAGTCTGCTGCAGCCAAACTCCGAGGATGTTGGCAATATTTACAAATGCTTGAACGGAGGATAAATTATAAATAATCTAATAATATCCAATGAGTAAAAAAATAACAATACTTTACGTATAATAGTTTGAGCCTTACTCTCCGGAAGCATGAAGTATATATATATTCAATATTGTGGTTTGCCGCCGATAATCATATTTTATTCTCGTTGAAGTAATTGCATGAAAAGAATTCCATCCTTCCTGACAACTGATAAATAGTAGCGGTTTCTCGCATGTTTTAGATCAATACGATGCTTGTTGGCCATTTGTTTGTCACAAACGGTTCAGGTATACTGATGGATTGGGTCAGTTAATATGCCGTACAGACACTGGCACTGATTGAGGGGAAACGCCCATGCGAGTTACCATTGACTGCGGTACTCAATCACCAGCATAAATTGTTAGACTCGTGAAACCATCATATTCTGGCATTTTAAGCATTAGACAATGAAGTATGTTAAATGTTACGTGTACTAATCTATCATCGCCTTACATGTACAAATGATAACAGAAAAAGACAAAAATGGAAATTCATCACCCACGTTTTAAGTTTCTGTACTTACCAAAATATACCTCTTTGCCACATTTGGGACACTTCCCCATACTGATGCGATCTATTGCAAATCTGCTGATCAGTCTCTACCTTAAAGAGGCTCTATGTAAAATGCAAAGAATGGTACCTCCAGGTTTCTCACAAAATTACCAAAAACTTCATCAGCAGCCAGCAAATAAGAGTACAAATTGATTACCTGTTCTCGACTTTCATTGACTGTTGAATTCAATCGATGCAAGATAGATTAGCAGCGGTTGAAGTCATATTGCTCATAAATTACGTTCCAATTGACTGCTTTATCAGAGCCCAATTTACTTGTCTTTTCATCAGACATTACATCAACCCATTGGCGGATCTAGGAGGCGCGAGGGGCGCTCCTCTCTGGCCCAAAATTTCTTCATTTTCATGCAGTTTTCGGGAAAAAATTTGCCAAATAAAAGGTTGACGCCCCCTCTGGGGTTGGTGCCCCCCTCTGAGAAATCCTGGATCCACTACTGCGTGATCAACCATTACTGAATTTATTATGTCCAATATGGAAAATTCTAACTGTGGACTATGATCGTATATTTTGCAATCTTGAAAAGCCTACAAAGTGCAGGAAGTAGATCTGGTGGGCACCTCCGCAAACTAGAGGAATAGCCTCGCCCATTCAAGAGACCAGACAGTAATTTTTAATAGAAGTGACATTTAGACCTCTGATTGTTTTGCTACTGCAACTAAATAAGGAATAAATTCTGATGAAAACTATTTCCATTCCAATCTTAAAATTTATAAATATTTTGGAATACACACAAGTGAAATTATCACTCATTGATACAAAAAAATTTCCTAAATTAAAAAAACAAGAGTTTACCGTACCAGTGGCGGATCCAGGATTTCCAGGGGGGGCGTCAACTCCTGAGGTGGGACGCCAACCTATTGTTTGAAAAGTAATTTGGCTTTGAATTGTCGAGGGAGGATCTCCTCTCTGTAAAAATGTAAAGTAGTGGCGCGAAATTTCTGCGCCGGATATCAACGTTACCGGAAGTACTTATTTATGTACAAATCTTTAAAGAGTTCCTGTGCTGCACTTTGGCTGAACTTTTTCAGTTAACTATACAATTATTGTGTCATTCTTCAGTTGTATAATTTGAATTCTTATGTATTTGGATGGATCATACGAGGATGGTTATCCCCATAGCCAAGGAAGCTGACGAAGATGAGTATGTTGGCGGTGACCAGACAATGAAAGATTTCACCATGGCTCTTGCGTTCAATGAAAAGCGCCACATGGAGAACATTGAAGGCTCCAAAAGTGTCACACAGACATGGAGAATGAAGGAACGGGTAAGTAATTAACTAACATTGAATGCATGTTTGAACTGAAGATACACGTATAGCAATATTTTGAATTAGTCGTGTTTGAACTGAAGATACACGTATAGCAATATTTTGAATTAGTCGTGTTTGAACTGAAGATACACGTGTAGCAATTAGTCGTGTCACCAACTGTTAATTGTTTACTTCCAAAATGTTAGAAGAGGACACGCGGCATGAACTGTCAGTGTGTAAACATGTAGAGTCTAGATCTACGTTAAGTACACAAGTGCTCAGGAATGAAGTAATTCTTTTACTGATTCTTGCAGATGAAAACTGTTAGTGTGGCACTTGTGTTGTGTTTAAACGTTGGGGTTGATCCTCCTGATGTAGTGAAGACATCTCCATGTGCTAGACTGGAGTGCTGGATAGGTACATATCTCTGCATCAATATCTCGAATGTCATTTCAGTTTTGATGTTATTGCAAGTTCTTCACAGTATGATTTATCGTTGTTTAGATCCACTGACAACCAGCTCACAAAAGGCGTTGGAAGCAATTGGCGCAAATCTTCAAAGGCAGTATGAACGTTGGCAACCAAGGGCAAGGTACAAGCAAAGCCTTGATCCAACAGTGGAGGAAGTTAAAAAACTATGTACATCGCTCAGAAGAAATGCTAAGGTACCTTTACCGGTCGATATATTAATGTGACTTGCTATTTAAGTAGAACAAACATAATGTTGAAATCTTAACATTTGTGTATGAAACATCTGCAGGAAGAGCGGGTGCTATTCCATTACAATGGCCATGGAGTACCCCGTCCAACAGTGAATGGTGAAGTGTGGGTTTTCAACAAGGTAAATTATTCTCTTTGTGCAATTTTAACGGAACAAGCCTTGTACATATAAAATGTATCGAAAGGTTTCCTGGGAATTTGTGTCTAACCGGAGCAAGTTTTGTGTAATGTTGATTGACGAGCATTGGAAATTGTTCATGCTACACGAAATTAAATAGACAGAAAATTAATCAGATGGTGAAATAATCAATTTTTACATTCTTGTTATTTTACAGAGTTACACTCAATACATCCCTTTGTCCGTCTATGATCTTCAAACATGGATGGGGAGCCCATCCATTTATGTTTACGATTGCTCAAATGCTGGCATTATACTAGATTCCTTCAAACAGTTTTCAAATCAACGCGAACAGGAGATTGAGGTAAATGGATGCAGGGTGCTCACTAGTACTGGAAAATGAAGACTTTTTCCAGTTGGGGAAAAGTCGGGGATTTTTAAAATTTTACAAGAAGGTCGGGGAAATTTTGGTCAGTTATGGGAAAATTAGATCAGAAAATAACTGTAGAAATTCACGCATACAGTATAAAAACTATGTTTTTAGACATAATTTTGTTGAAGATAATTCCACATTTTGAGGAAAAAAGGAGTAATGTAATATTTTAATACATTTTAGTTATCTTGATACAAATTTTTATTTGATATTGTAGCCTCAGTAGTAGTAGATAGATATTATTTGTGTTTTTTGAGACCGGGAAAAAAAGGTCAGGCAAAATGACAGAAATACTGGAAAAGTTAGAGAATTTTGTGAAAGCAAAAAAGTGGGAACTCTCTGGATGTTAACTAATTGCAATGGTATATAATATTTTTTGAGTAAATCTTTTCGAAAGTTAATGAAGTATTAAGTGTGTATCGGAATTGACTTGTTTTGTAGCTGGGAGCCATGAATGGGCAAAGGTACGCCTCAAATGGCAGCATGCCTCCCACCCTGTCGGTGAAGAACTGCATACAGCTTGCATCCTGTGGTGCAAACGAATTATTACCAATGAATCCTGAACTACCAGCTGATCTTTTTACATCATGTCTCACAACTCCTATTAAAGTAGCTCTTAGGTGGTACGTTTCTTGATGTTTACACTTTAATTGTGGAATGATTATTTCAATGTAACTTTTTCATATTTTTTTTATCTGATCGAGTGATCTTGCCAATCATGATAAAAAATTCGACTTTCCAGGTTTGTACTTCAGAACACATCAAAATTGGTGCCAAATATTACTATGGATCTAATTGACAAGTAAGTATTCCCACAAGTTTTGGGTTTAGTAAATCAAATTTACGGTTAAGTCTTCTGCGTCTCTGATAGCACTTGTAACAGTACGGTTTTTGATGACTGGATTAATAGAAAGAACTTTCTGATTAAAGAATTCCAGGTCAGTTGAATGACAGAAGAACGATGTTGGGAGAATTGAACTGGATATTTACTGCCATAACAGATACCATTGCATGGAATACTTTACCAAGAGGTATTTCATTTACTTTTAGGGATTTTAAATACACACACAAAAAAAAAAAGTTGAAGGTCACTTTTACGGTCACCTCATTTGGCGGTAACTCCGGTTTTTGTGGTCAAAACAAATGTGAAAAACAGATGACTAATTTTTAGAACATTTACAGCTATCTTATGCCCCGTTAATATCTTGATGACGTATGCATAGATTGGGTATTTATGGCTTGAACTTTAGTTAAGTGTGTATTTTTATATTTACAGAGCTGTTCCAAAAGCTGTTCCGCCAAGATCTTCTTGTAGCCAGTCTATTTAGAAATTTTCTGCTCGCCGAAAGGATCATGCGATCTTACAATTGTAGTCCGGTATCTAGTCCGAAATTGCCCCACACATATCAGCATCCTATGTGGTGAGTAGCAACTATTTTGCATTTTACATATACACGATGGAAATGAAATTCAAATTCTGATTCTAAATCTCGACACCTTACTTATTTCTCAGGAATGCATGGGATTTAGCCTTAGACTTGTGCCTTTCACAATTACATGGCATTCTTGAGGAAGGGAAGACCTTTCAGCACAGTCCGTTCTTTGCCGAACAACTGACAGCATTTCAAGTATGGCTGTCCTACGGGACAGAAAAGCGGAGCCCTCCCGAACAGTTACCCATTGTATTGCAGGTAAATGGTTTTAAGCTATGTTCTCTATTGTGTCGAATTTATCGCAAAATCATGCTTGATACTGAATGTTTCTTTTCCTCTTTTGTCGCAGGTGCTTCTTAGTCAAGTTCACAGGTTGAGAGCTCTTGATCTACTCGGGAGATTCTTGGACCTGGGGCCATGGGCTGTTAGTTTGGTACGTTTAACTTCCATTTATACTTGAGTGAAATCCTGATAAATCTGTTTACATTGTGGTAATGATATTTTTTTTTGTCTTTCTATTTATTAGGCTTTGTCTGTTGGTATATTTCCATACGTTCTGAAATTGTTACAAAGCTCGGCAAGAGAGTTGCGTCCTTTGCTGGTATTTATATGGGCTAAAATTCTGGCTGTTGACAGCGTATGTACTTGTATTATTATTATATCTTCCCAATTTTGACTATAGCTGCAGATTGTTACATGGCAAATGCAAATGTAAATCTACAGTGTGAACAAATTACTATCATTTCAGTCTTGCCAGGCAGACTTGGTGAAGGATAATGGACACAAGTATTTTCTCTCGGTACTATCCGATCCTTACATGCCCGTAAGTTAGCCGTAGTATGTATATGATTTTTAAGTGTAGATGCCAGAGTAGTGCCAATGATACTGAAAAATGATTAACCGATCCGGATGGGCGAGAAATGCCCGGCGTCTGTTATTTTACTTTTCATGAACAGAACTTAAGAAGTGCATATCACAGTGGTAACTGATTGATACCGAGGTTTACTCAGAAAAAATTATTTTAAATTGCAGGCAGAACATAGAACAATGGCAGCATTTGTATTGGCAATGATAGTAAACAACTATTCGAATGGACAGGTAGATAACGGAGTTATTTGAATACGAAGAAATGTTTTACTGTTGAAACGATTTTCCACGTTTCAGTTTCCTTACATTGTAGGAAGCCGCTTTGCAAGGCAATTTGATCGCCATATGTTTGGAACAATTAGATGATTCACACGATTTGTTACGGCAGTGGTTGGCATTGTGCTTGGGTAAAATTTGGAACATGTTTGATGCTGCTAGATGGTGCGGAGTTAGAGATAGCGCACACGAGAAGCTTTACAAATTACTCACGGATACAAATCCTGAGGTTGGTTGTAACTTTTGCTGGCATTATTTAATTATCTGATCATTGTGCGGCAAATATTAAGCCTTAGTTACCGCATAAATAGCTCAATGTCAATGTAAAACATAAATTTGCAGGTTCGGGCGGCCGCTGTTTATGCATTGGGAAGTTTCATCAATAACAGTACAGAGAGAAGTGACCATGCAAACAATATTGATCACGGGGTGGGAATGACGCTTCTTAATTGCAGTAATGATGGCAATCCTCTAGTCAGAAAGGTAAGAACGCCATGTCATCTTGTGAAAAAGAAGTCCAAACCCAATTGCACATCACATTGTTTGTCGTCGCTTTTGGTTATCTGTCGAAAAAAAGGAAAAACAAGAAAACCCTCCTACGTGATCGCAAGAGGTTTACCGCCCGCCGCGTAGCATGCACATGCTCTCCTGTCGGGGTTGGGGGGGAGGGGGTACCCCTGTCCTGGCTGAGGTATCCTCCACCCCACCCCCACCCCCAGACAGGACCCGGACAGGAACAGTGACCAAACTAGGAGATCACCCCCCCCTCGAATGAACCAGAGACCAGAGACTGGGGTACCCCCAGCCCTGTGAACTGACAAACAAACTGAAAACATAACCTTCCCGTAGCCGTCGGTTGCGGGCGGTAAATATGATAATTTATTTCTGTTTGGAAGGTGTAGATTCCAGTCCTTAAAGTAGAAATTATCTTGAAACAAAAAAGACCTTACGTTTACATTAAAAGACATACCGACCACGACGCCCCGTTCCCTTACTAATCATTCCAGACCTGCTGATCATTCTAGATCCGCCCAGTCTGGTTTGGGGGGCGGAGGGGGGTGTCCTTCCTGACCAGTGGTTTATAACCTTCTACTACAACCTAACTTAAAAGTTTTTCTTGGTATTTTTTGAAGGAATTGATAGTGTCTTTGGTAAGTCTAGTAAAACAATTCGAAACTCAGTTTTCATCTGTTGCTACCAAATACTTGGAAGAGGAGAAGCAGTTGATGACGAATCCGGTGATAACGGCTGTTACGTCTGGTGGGTGGAACGTTGTCACTCATCCCCCTGGTAGGCTTAACCTTCACCGCATAGTTCATAAGAAATCCCAAATATATTAATTTCACATATGAATTAGTAGAAATATCTCGAGACTGCCTTTGAAAGTTCAATACAATTGGAATATAATGTGACACAGTACTGTTAAATGTAGGTCACAAATCGGTTTGATGGGTTGAATAGTTCTGACGCGAAAAAGTTTTATCAGCTTGGCATCTTGAGTGGTTTGAAAGTATAATTTACATTGAATTAATTGAAGCTTTTTTTTAAAGTTAAGGCGGATAGGTGATGGTCCTTTTACCTTGACATAAGTTCTTTTACAATAACAAAGTGCTTTGTATAACTCTTCAAGACCATCCATTCAATTTTTGTTCTTTATGTTTTTGTACTCAGTTGTTTTAATGTGCAACCAAGAAAAAAAAACGTCCGATCAGTAATTTTGTTTTTGTAATCTTTGAACATGCAGTAGCAGGAAGCCCTAAAGTTGGACTTTCCAACATGAGACGAGCCAGTGGTAAAGAGATTTTTTGCAATAAGTGTTACATCAATTTTCATTAGTCCTTTACAAATTTCAATAATACACTTAGTCACAGAAATAACAACTCTTATTAGATATCAAATTCTTGAGTAGTTTCCATTGTGATAGTATGGTGCATTGTTTTGTAAGCATGCGGAATGCATGTGTGCGGGCCTACGAGCATTAAATTGGTGGATACAATCTGACATTTTGAATGAAATGCTGATTTAAACGTTCTAACCTTTTTTCGTTATCTTAACGGGGGACATGTTGTTTGCGCTGGTACTAAAACGTTGATTTTATGCCAAGCTATGGTTCGAAATTAACAGCGCGTGACCCCTGGTAGATGAAACTAGTTCAGAATACAGACATCTTTTGCAACAGCTATTCTTTCTTAGACGGAACCAGCATGAAAAGGACGCACTTCTCTATTTGTGCCACGTCGTCCTAAAGTTTAAGAAACGTAATAGTCGTCAAGACAAATTGTTTGTGAATAGAAAGTAAATGTAAACATGTTAATTATTGATAACTTGACTTTAGTTGGTAGAAGAAACTGTTTTATGATGCATGGTAAATCACCCCGTATAGGAGTTGCACAAAAAAAAGATTTCATTGATGGAGATTGCAGTTAAAAGAATGTTTTTATATATTTTACTACACAGTTCAAACCTCGCCCAGCGGAGAACCTCCTAAATTGGAGTACAGGAGAGGTTCTGGTAAACGCACTTTTTAGTAGTTTTAGCCTAAGTGAACTTGTAGATTACTAAGATAAAAAATGTGTAACCCGCACTTTGGATGATAGGTTGACTTTAAGGAAAATTAACGGCATAGGGTATAAGTAACGTTTAACAAGAAAGACCTTGCGTTAACATTACGAGGTATACAGTAATGATCATGGTATACCGACCATGGCCCCCCCCCCCCGCCTCCCTATTCCTCATGTCACTTTATTGATCATTCTAGACTAGCTGTAACCAGTTTTGGAGAGCTGGGACCTCCTTCCTGCATGGTCCTTTATCTGATCCTCCCCCTCCCCCCTGTGAACCGAATCATACACACCTCGGACATCGAAGGCTATTTTTCTGTTCCATTGATGGAAAAATAAGTAATGATCATGGTATAAATTATTTAACAGAAGAATGATGTTAGCAAGCTACAAGTTCTTTCCCAAATTTCGTCACCCGATTTGACATCCACTGTACCCAACGAAATTAATTTCTTTCTCAGCGTAATTGGTGAAAAGAAATAAATGTCTAATCCAGATTGGTGTGGTTTTTAGAAGAATTGGTGTGGATTATTATTGGATTAATATTGTTTTCTCAAAGTGAACCTATCTTGACGAATTGTCGGAAAACGGAATCTTTGATTGTTTTACTTTTGTCGTACTTGAGTCCAGAGCAACATTTGAAATTGGCCGCCATGAAATGCGATAGACGATACATGTAGTGAAGACATAAGTTAACCTTTAGTTTGTAGCGCGATGTTTTACACCATATATCGTTTATTTCTCTCATTTTGACATGTTGCACACTTTCTTAGTCTTATTCTAATTAAGCAGTTAAGTTTTACTTGTTTACAGATACGGCAGCATTTCACACACTGCAGAATGCAAGCACATCCGGTATGAGACGCAGTTTATCAAGTCGCAGTCTACGTGGCTTACTAACTCATAATCCACCAGCTACCTGTAAGAGCACGTCTCATTTTAAAATTACTTAGGTTTTGTTATTTCAGTGTAGAAATTAATTGAAAAAGTGGTGAACGAAGTTTAAAAACTGATTGACTACTTTTGCATGATTCTTTTGCAGCAAATCTGCTCAGTCCTGGGCCGAGAGACGGAATAGATGGTCTGGCAAGTAACGAACTAAGTTCTCTCAAGCGGGTGTCATCCTCATCATCTTTATCTAGTCTTTTTTCTACATCATATGGAAACATATTCACAAACACTTGGCGAGCGTTGTTGCAACTTAGTGTGGATCCCTGCCCTGGAGTTGCAGACATGGCTAAAACCATTGTGAACTCAATCAAAGTCAAGGTAACAGACGTATACTTTAAATTAGTTGATAAGTGTAACAGGTTGAGATTTATCTATTTTGCAAAGTTTGAGGAGAGGAGCGAAACCGCACCTGTCTTTGGCTTCCGTTGGCCAAAAGAGCGTCATTCCGTGTCTCAAACATCTCCTCAAGCTTTCCCGCCAAAACCCCTGCA
>JBCAUG010035610.1:0-10089 GCA_038406175.1 Haplosyllis leylae | reverse complement strand
GGGCTGGGGGCCAAAGGGGTGGTGGGGGTATGGGGTCTAGAGGTGATAGGGTCAAGGTGATGGTAGGGTCAAAGGAGTGGTGGGGGTAGGGGGTCTAGAGGTGGTATGGTCAAAGGGGTGGTGGGTAGGGGGTTTAGGGGTGGTGAGGGTCAATGGGTGATAGGAGTCGAAGGGTTGGTAGGGGTAGTGAGGGTCAAGGGGTGGTAGAGGTCAAGAGAGTTTGGTGGGGGTCCAGAAGTGGTGGGGTCAAGGGGTAGGGGTTCTAGGGGTGGCCAGGGTCAAGGGGCTAGTGGGAGTGAAAGGGGTGGTAGGGGTCTAGGGGTGGTGAGGGTCAAGGGGGTGGTGGGGGTCAAGGGGGTTGTTGGCAAATAACTTCCAACAAATTCTATTCTCATGCAGATGTATTTGAATCAAAATAACAATTTCATGCAATGTACTAAGTGGGAAATCTTTGCCATCAATCTTAGTTACCACCCCAATAAAGTATGACAATGCATATGCCAAATCAACCTGACTGAACTGATGAACATTATCAAAATTCGCATTCACAATCCTACTTGGTACCACCCCATTATGAAGCCTACTAGGCCTCCACTGTGAGTACTTATTCACCGCTCATCATATCTTTTTATACTTTGAGGTGCAAAATTCTTATGACTGAGTTCATTAATGTCTTCCTCCTTTTTCAATATCAAGAACTGGTTGATCATCATTTTCCAACAAAATTCTCTCATTCTCCATATCATCCACCACATCAGCACCATATCAAGAACTTTGAGTCTGCCCATAATCAACTTTTGATTCTTGAGTTAACACAAAATCATCCTCACTATCATATCCATCCATCCTAACATTTAACATTTCACTCTAATACACAAGACACAAATGCCTGGAAAAAACAAATACCTGATAAACTCCTCTTAATTGGTTAAATTATACTTCAATAAACATGAAAACAATAGAAATGTCACCCAAAATATAGTAACTGAGTCACAAATCACTGGTTTTGAACAATAATTGCCACACGCCTCATACAAGACCATACCAAACACTAAAAATTTGACCAAAAATCCAAATAAAAAATCCCATAATTAACTAAAAACAACCTTCAACCTCTTAATTATCTCCTGGCAAAGAGTTTGAACTGTTACACATCCCACCCAAAACTAATATCTTACCTGCCATTAGTAAAGAACAAAAAAGTTCCATGAGTTCCATAATGGAACTCTTCATGGTGTAAAACAGTTAACCCCCTTCACATTGAGTTTCCACTTCAATTAACTGTCTTGCTTGCTTAGCAAGCTCTGGGGGTTAATTTCAATGGAACCCCAATTTTCTGGAGGTTAACTATTACATAAACTGAATCCACAGCAGTTTGTCAGTAATTTTCTGAAACCAACGTAAAAAGACCATTTGCCTGATCATCGCGTGGAATATCTTATATGCATGGTTAGTCTTACCGGGTTTAGATCAACATGTTTTTCAAGGATGAAACTGTTTGGAGGAAGATACATCTGCAGCAGTCCACTGAAAGAAGGATTCTCTTCCAAAAAGGGAAAATTTGCGGTTCCACTGTAAATAACCTCAGGTGAAGTAAAATCAAAATCAGCAATAATAGAAGGGTTGGTCTAGCAGGTGTGGCAGTAGAAAATATCGTGGAAATCGGAAATCTTTCGTTGCTGCAAAAATATAAAAATGTATGTAAATCACTTCCATATGAAATTATATCAAATAAAATTGACTGTTATGTAAGGTACTGCACTCTTGAATGTCGAATAATCTGTCATGTGAATTCACTGCTGAACGTTTGCTAAAAATGGATTCGGTCATGTTTCAACATCTTTTATTGTACATCACTTACACGTATTTACTTTGATAAATACTGTGCAGGAAGCTCAGCCAAATCTGCCATTTGCGAGGATATCAGTAAACTCTGTTTAAGGTTTTACAATGGTGGTCTATGAGAAAATATTTGGAAGCAAAAATAAATAACCAATAAATAATACATTTGTTTAAAAAATAATACTGTACAATTATATTTTATATTAGGGAGAGCCCAGCTATGTTGGAATTTTTCCAGTGTACCAAAGGATAGCTCTCATATTTACAGATATTCCAACAGGAAGTGGTTTTAACCATGTGCCTTGTTCGAAATTTCTGAATATTAGAGGTATCCTTAGTAAGCTGGAAAAAAATTGCAACATAGCTCGGCTCTCCTAAATTTAAAATATAATTGTGCAATATTATTTTTGAAAGAAATGTATTGGTCATTTATTTCTGTTTCCAAATATTTTCTCATAGATCACCATTATAAAACCTTAGACAGAAATGACTGATTTTCTCACAAATGGCAGAATTTACTGAACTTCCTTCAAGGTGATAAAACAATGTTTTAGAGAAATAATACTATTTCTGCTGAGTCTTACAAATGGATCATATGAGGAGTTGCGTTGCAATTACAGAATCAAAATTAAAATGATCAATTTGCATCACACGCAAAGGTTAACAATATATAGTTTAGTTCTCACCAAACGTAGTTTCCTAGAAATAACGCTCCATTCCTGGTCATTTGGTATGGGCAATCGTGGCTCCCATTTTGGTGAATGAACTTCTATATTAACCTTTTTGTCAGGTGTGTATTCTTCGGGATTCCACTCTATGCCCCATTGATCCACCAAAAGTCTTTTCACCTGATTTTCCTTTTCTTCTTGAATTAATAACTGTAAAATGCACAAAAATGGGAAATTGCAGAGCTTGACCAAATTTTCTTAATACATATGAAAATCAAAGGAGTGAAAGACTTGACTTTGGTGACTCATTTCTTGCCTGCACGTGTTGCTTGCATCTAGTTCTAGACTAAAAAAATATATATCCAGACATGGAAAAATTTCAGAAAAAAATTTGATGTGGACTTTGAAAAATATCTAAATTTGTAAAAAAAAAAACAAACAAACATAAAACCCAAAGAAAGTCTTCCTGCGTGAATGCAAGAGGCATACCACCCACCACGTACCAAGTGCTCGCTATGCTGTTCTAACCCGGGGGGGGGTACCCTATCTGTGGCTGGGGTTGGTACCCCAACCTTACCTGACTGGGATCGGGGGTACCCCATCCATAGCACGGGGAGGGGGTACCTCCACCGAAATCGACATTTTACTGACCAGTGGTCCATATTGGACTATGTGTTAGTAAACAAGTGGAAGCAAGTGGAATAGTGAGTCATTGGCCAAATACACAAAAAGAAATTATACTGCTTGTCTAAATTTTCATATTACCAAATATTAGCTGAAAAAACTCAAGTTGCCATTTTTCCTATTCATATTGCATTATTGGTCATGAGGGAAGATAAAATTGTCTGGCACCTTGCTGAATACTACCCGTTACACTGGATTCATGAAAAGATTTTGATGTTGGCCTTTAGAAACTGACTGAAAAGAATGTTAAACTCTTTCGACTGTTCACATGCACACTTCAAGAGACATAGCATTGTTTTCAAAAGGAATTTGGATTTTTTATGTACTTGAATCATATTTTTGGCAAAATATGTAAGGTTTGCATTTATCCTATGTTTTTCTTTCTAAGAACAGAAAACGTGGTAAAATACGCGATCCTGTCAATTCTTTTCCACTACATTTTAAGAACTGTGATACTAACCTCGCTATAATGTCTGATCTTATGTAACGGGCTGCAAATGTACAGTCGAAGAGAAGCTGTTGGATCTGCTTTTGGTTCTGACATTTTTCTTGGTGTAATTCTTCCAAACATAAATGCCCTACCCTGGCCATGACACACTTGTGCACAACAAGTACAAATAAACTGACTGAAATGTCTTGTGTAGATTGTGATGTATTTGTCATCCACTTGAAAATAGCTGCTAGGGGTAGGTAACTGGGTGAAATGTGAAACGCGAATGTGGCTCCAGTTAGCTCGCGTGGATTTTAAGTTGGCCCACTGACCGATTTCAATTTCCCCCACTGCCAATTCCAATTGGGTGAAAGGGATATCATTATAGATGTCCCCTTGTTGTACTCGAATGAATCTAAGATCTTTTTTCCTGGTCACACAATGCGGAACTTTTATTTTGAAAAACAGTTGTCTGTTGCTGACGTCATTAGCTGCTTCATAGTGGTATTCCACAATAGGAGTTACTAAACAATGGTCTTCAGGGATTTCCTGCAGAAATGGTCCGGGATCAGAGTGAATGTATCCATAGACAAAAGCTTGGAGACCCTTTGATATGTACAGTAAGACATCTGATGCTTTGTTCCGTAATATACCCCCTGCACCATTCACTCGGACACCGAAGTAGCGTCGGTGCCCCTTTTTGAATTCTACAGAATGACTTCCAATCTCTTGATCTTTCTAATGCTTTCCCTTCAAGTTCCGTGGTGTCGCCACATGTACTGTGAATCAAAAGGTCTAATTAATTTTCATTGAAAGGTAGACAAAATATAAATATTTTGGAGTGTAATTAAAGTACAGTAGTTTACCTCGTGAAAGGCTCCTCAAGGTTTGAAGACCTTTTGTTGAGTCCCTGAGAACAAATACAACTAATTTAATACAAATCCAAACGGCATTGCGTCGACATAGCCGCCGATTTTATTGTTTTACGAGCTCGTTGAAAGAGCTCAGTTAACCAGTTCTAATAAATACTAATTAATACCTATTGGCAAACTTTACTTTATTAGTAGGACGGAAAGACGTTGTAAAGTATTTAAGTTGTCAAAAACTCACTGTCGATTTGAATTCAAGTTAAACAGTCGGCCAATAAAAACCAGTAGAGGAGTGGCAACTGAACCAACAAACATCACCACAAAAGCAGCACCAAAGGCCAGTGCATCTAATTTTATACTTTTGTAATGTTTGGATAATTTTTCTTCCAGTTGCCTTGTAGTGTTTTCTTCTAGCCTTCTTCTTTCCTCTGAACTTTTCTGAAGTTCTTTAGCTTTATCTCCGCACTCCTCTTTCATTTTGTCCAAAGTTACTTTCAGGTTTTTCATTTCATTTTGTAAATGATTTACTTTTGTTTGAAGGGCTGCTTTAATTTTGCTATCTCCCTCTCATGCCTTTTTTGCAAAGTATTCTCTTTGGTGTAATTTGACCACAACAACGAATTGCCATCGAGTTTGACTATTGCTAAAATATCAACCGACCATGCTGCATATCCTTCAAAATTCAACAATTTGTTGTAAGCAAGGGAAATCCACTTTAATTTTCTAACTCCATGGAAGGCGTCTTGGTCAATACTAAAAATTTCATTACTAGATAAATCAAGATTTTCAAGATTATGTAATCCTATCCACATATTTTCCTTTATGCTTGTTAGAAAGTTACTTCTCAAATATATGAGTTTTACATTTCTTATGTGTTTAAATGCAGTGTCTTCTACTTTCCTCAGTTTATTATGTCCAATATACAAATATTCTAAGGAGTTTAGTCCTCTCCACATGTTACTTGATATTCTGGTAATAGAATTCCCACTTAAAAACAAACTCTTCAGCTTAAATTGGGAAGCAAAACTTCCTTCAAAAATGTCTACTATTTCATTAAACCCAAGTGTCAATGTCCTGATGGATTGAAGTCCACTGAAATATTCTGGCTTAATGTGTTGTAGTTTATTGTGATCTAATCTCAACACTTCTATGTTAATAAAACTGAATAAAGATCCAATTTCTATTCCCTGTAAGTAATTGCAATGTAGATCCAGATGAGTACACCTTTGATACTCAATGAAAGTAGTCCTCCTTAAATAATTAATTTCATTGTAACTCAGATCTACTACAACCACTTCGTTGGGGAGATGCGCGGGCAACTTGACCAATCCTTCATTCGACCTTTTGTAAAATATATCTTTAGTGATGACGCAAGCAAAACAAGGAGACATCAGTATAAAAACAAACCCTGAAAAAAGAATGAACATGGAAAAACTAATGAAGTATGTTTGGTAACATATTGGCCTTCTTCCTGGATTACAGAGGCATTGTATCAATTTTAACTATGAAAAATTACAGTGGCCGATCCACGATTTCCCAGATAAGGCACCAACCCCTGAGTGGGATGCCAACCTATTATTTGGCCAATTTTTCTAACAACTGCATGAAAATGAAGAAATTTTGAACTATTAGCATGGGAATATTACAACAAATCATAGTAGTAAAAAGTCGATAATCTAGCAAAGGAAATAAAGAAAATGGTTTTAAAAAGTATTAAAGTCATTTAAGTTACTTCTCGACAGGGAATATTCTAAGATTGTAAGGAAAGATAAAGCATTAAATACTTTTCAGTAGGTTTTTAAAATATTTCAGCAGAAAATGAAGTTGCTCCAGAATGAATTGACTTCATCACAATACTAACCACCATGGTTTAGGAGGCCAACGCTTTAAAAAACTCTGCAAATCTGTCATGCTTTGCCAGTCTCAGATTGTCAAACCCTTATAAAGTCATACTCTATTGAATCTAGAAATGATCCAAGCTCACAAAATAGATTGAAACATGAAACAAATTTCAGTTTAAAGATCTTCTTTTCAACACATGCCTGGGTGGAAGAGGTGGACCAGTGATGGTCAGTGTATTGAGGTCAAATCCCACAGAGGCAACTTTATTTTTGCTGAAACGTTTTAAAACTCCTCGATGTCAATTTTATACAGATATGTCAGAAATGCCAGATTTCTGTTGCAAACAAAAACCTTGAATGTCACCAAAGCAGTTGTTCAACAGCAAAGCCATCTTTGGCTACTTTTCTTTTCATTCAATACTATGTTTAAAAATAGCACATAGTATGTAAATAATTCAACGAGGTATCTTACCGAACATCTTCACGCTGTAATCCAGTTGCGTTGAGTATATCTTCCAGCTGATGAATTGCACTAGTACACGAAACATATAAACGGCAGACATTATGTTCTTTTTGTGTTTTTTTTTTTCAAATGAATCTAGGTTAATAGGGCAAATCGGCCATGTGTTTCATAAATAGCTTTTCAACACCTAAAGTTATGCTTGAAGATTTCCTATTTTGCTTATTCATTGATGGTCCTTATTTCTACGTGGTGGGCTCGCATTACACACCATATATACAGTTTTATGCTTTGCACACCCGTCGAAGAACGCATTACATTAGGTATTGTAACAATTTCAGCCCCCAACATTAATCACAATCAATAGAATCCAATTTTGACATATTCTTTTCAGTCTAATGCCTTGACTAAAAGTTTTCTTTACAGAAATTTCGTTCTATATTGTACATTTACATCGCACTGGGAACTTCTCTGGTTTAGCCTCAGCCAGATTCAGTCTCACTAGGCCCATGTTATGAATTCCCTTATTTTGAATGTTTCTTTTTATGTTTTTCGTGTGCAGTAAGTTTAATAAAGACTATAATTAACTATTGTTATCAACAATTTTACTGGATATTGTTATACTCAAGAAATATACTCATACATATTTTGACTGAAGCTGAATCAGAGATGTCTCAGTTTCCGTGGTTCAGCTCCAACTAGGTTCTGTCTCCTTTTCGGAATGCTTTTAGGTGTGTTTTTGCCTTATTAAGAAAGTTTAATAAACACCATAATTTGCTATTTGACTAGATTTTGTTTCATTCAAGAAATTTGCATCCCATAGTTTGGCATGCTCAGGATGCATCATTGCTGAGGTTGAACCAGAGGTGTCAATTGTGGGGTAAGCTTTCAAGTAAATTTATTTTATGAACTGACTTACTCTTGAGAGAATAGCTATAACAAAAGATCAGATCATTTACTACCACATGTGGAAATGACATGGGTAACAGTTGTTTCTTCTGTAGGTGTAATATTCACTATGTGTAATACATTTTCAACTGAGCATTGATTTTGACCTGCCTTGCTTAATTTTTAAGATTGACCGCAAACTGATCGATTGAATGACAAAAAAGGAAATGAACAAATAGTATTTAACCTTTATTTGCATATTAATTAGTCTAGCGTTTTGTTGGATGCTTGTTCGTTGGTGCAGCCAGTCCCAGGCGCCTGAACTTCAAACCAGTTAAGGATAAAAATTTAGTTACAAATAGTCATGGAAAACGAGTGGAATAGTTTTTGTGCAACTTGTCCATAGTACTATTCAAATAGTACATACAAAGGAGAAATTTACATCTTTCTTAATGGATTGTGCTGACAAATCAATCAATCTTATTGCAATGTGAGGGTCCCATTAACGCTCAATGATTAAGCGTGACACTCGGCAATGATTGGCAGTAACCTCAGATCAAACTTTTACTAAGTAGGTGCATTTCTTACTATGGTGGAGATTCATATGGGTTATGCTAACACAACTAACAATCATTCAGCAATATGCGTCAAGAATTTAACTAAACGAAAACTATGTGAAATCCATTGCTACGGATAAGATATTTAATTTGCAGGAACAGAACTAGTATTTAATCTGTTTTGTGATCAGTTTGTCTTTAAGAACGAAACCACATAAGGAGAAAACGATATGCGGCATTTTTACTGCATTGCAAAGGCACAATTTATGAAAAGTAAACCGGCAGTTGAATTACTTTACGATACGTTTGCAAGAAGTATTTGAAGACCAAGTCAACCACCATTCACTGAAAGTGTCATTTTCTTTACTTCCAGCTTGGTGGAGGCTTGTTTTCCCTGGGAATAATGTGCTAACATGTGTGCCAAAATGTTACAAATGGGTTTATCAATGTCCTGAAAGTGTGCAAGATGAAAGGCAAGCAAAAACTGTGAAGTGAATTCTGAAAAAACAACTGATTTTGAAGAGGTCAAAAATGTTCTGCCTTTTACAATGGTTGTTCATGAGAAAACAGATTTTAAAGCATAAAAGAATAAAGAAGACATTTGTCCTAAAAATAATATTACACAATTATATTTTACATAAGGGTCATCCAACCTACCTGGGAATTTTTCCAGTATATCTAAGGATGGATACGATATTCACAGATTTTCCAACATGAAGTGGGTCACTACCATGTGCTATGCTGGAAATCTGTAAACATATGATGCATCCCTATATCGACTGGGCAAGTTCCAGTGTAGGTCAGATCACCATTATATAAAATATAATTATGCAAAACAATTTTGGGGAAAATGTCTTCTTTATTTTTTATGCTTCAAAATATGTTTTGTCATAGACAACCATTGCTAAATATATTTTATGATCTCATCAAAATGACACAGATTTTCTGAACTTTACCCAGGGTGACATGGAGTCTTCACAGGTAACAATACCATTAATGTCAGAATTTAGTTCGCGCTTATGGGTGCAATGAAATGAAATTAAGTTGGCAATGTTGGCATTCTCGAATTTCAGAGAGTTGGTGAAAAACTCGATTGATCATGTGAAGCTAAACAAGCAAGTTAAACAGAGAGCAGTGTCACTGTACTGATGCCAAAATGATACCCCAATGTCCACCATGGATTTCATGCAGTATAATGAATGGTTCATATAAAGTCTTGGTCCATAGAATGTTCCATTGACGAACAGGCTTGTGTGATAATTGTACAACAACTATGACACGGGAGCACCTTACGTCCCCCCAGCCATGGTCTTCTCATGTCTTACTTTTCATTGTGGTTGAGCAAGCAGGAAGTAGAAATGGCAGTAGTGATACAAGACATCCAGCAATCAGAACAATTTCTTTCAAAACGGCACCCTAGCTTTAAGTTAGTAACTAAATGAGGGCACCAGTTTTGTGGTCTACAAAAATGCAATTTGGCTCTGACCCGTTTAGCTCCATCCTTTTTGCTGATAATGGCATAAAACTTTTGGCAAAAGCGGTCATGAAGTCACGCGTCACGCATTAGACCGGCATTATTATCATGTGATGCTTGCTGCCAAGTCATCACATAATATCAAACCAGTTTACAGATCCTTGACACTAACACATTCCATTCAAGGGCTGTGGAGGTGAATGGGAAATATTTTACCTATTGTGAAAGCTACGGTGTCCCAGGCCTCAGTCAAACAAAATACTTAAGTCAACGTCAGTCAACAGAGACAATTACCAAATTAAAATATCAAGGAGTGAACAATTTCACTAGGTGACTCGTCACCTCGCGTGAATCTCACCTCGCGTAAATCTCACCT
>JBCAUG010035599.1:0-10089 GCA_038406175.1 Haplosyllis leylae | reverse complement strand
TTTTGTGGGGCCACTGATACCCCTGTTTTGGACTTCTGGTGATGTCTGCCCTGGGTTTCAAAGCTAGGGTGGATCCCCTTTTTGTGTGCTTTCTCACCTCTGTGATCCCCAGATTCACCTCTGGTGTGACACCTGTTGACTGTATAGAGGTCAGCATGGCAGCCAAGCCTTTTCCATCCTCATACCTGCCGTCATGTCCACAAGCATTGGTGGAGGTTTGGGCCAGGCTCGAACCCATGACCATCTGTGCTGCGAGCATAGCGCTGTATACCACTCGGCCACTCCGGCTCGGCATCCATCCTTGGTTACAATGGTCATTTTCCTTTTTATGTTGTGATTGTAAATTCAATCGTGCGAAAAACAAAAAATAGTGATTTATTACAAACTTAAACAGAATGGTGTTTATTTTGTGGAAATGATATTCCTCACGTTTGTAATAGATCTAAATTTTAAAAGTATGTCAGTTTCAAACTTTGATCTATACCCTATTGAATCTAAGTAGCACGGAAACAAACGGATTTTGCTGTCAGTGAGGTTCTCAAACAGATAGTTGTATTGTAACTTAAAGACTTTTTTCAAAGTTTTGCATCCAAAAAGAAACATCTAGTGACATCAAAAGTTCATGACAATCCGGATTGGAATCATGATTTTGTAGCTACCTGTGTGACCATGGCACAAACTATCTCTGACAACATCAGTTAAATCAATATAGTTGTAAATTCAAAGTGAAGCTACTCTACTTGTTAGAAATTCTAATTCCACTAACTCAAATCTTCAGGACATTTTCTGAGCCATGTAGATCTATTTGTCTCTCGTACAAACATTCCGACAAAACTCTCTCGAAACTGAAATGTTTTCAGGCAAAAGTACCAGTGTTTGATTAAAAGTCTTGTGATTAAAATTTCCTTTTTATGTTTTTGTTTCCATACAGAATGAATGTATCACATAAGCACCTATCTATTTCCATGCAATGAGTCACATGATACATGATATGGAATAATCGCATCTGAACATAACAAGATTTGTTGGTCTCTGATGAATACGGCTTCTAGATCTAACACAGCTGTGTCTAATTACCTGTGTCTGTATGGGATAAACAGCAAATCTGATTTATTCCATGGAAGTCTTTTACGTGGATCATTGTCATTGTAAGCCATGCTATTTACAATACGTCTTATCTCAGAACTTGAAAAAGTTTGGCTTTTAAAAATTACAATTATTCCCACATACAGAATAACAGTGATTCCTGTGGGAAAACATACCATTGAATAGTGTGCTGTAAGAAAGTAGTCGTCCCACTTTCTGTGAACGATATTTGATGTTAGACGCATAGACCATGGCAATCAGAGGCGAAGCCCTGGGCATCGATGATCTCACTTTTGTCAATCAAGACCTAATATTTTAAACTGCATTTATTTTAATAAATCATTCATTAAAATATGTAGTTCTTTACTGTCCTAACATGAGACCAAGGCTTGCACGACCTGTAAGAATTAATATTCCCGCTATTTTCCTTTTATTGCATGTTCTGTTAAATTAAGTGGAAAGGCAACAACAGCTGTAGATATGTTCATTTACTGCTTGATTAAACGTGCTGGTTTGGCTTTGTGATGAGAAATCGTTGAAGGCTGCAGCAACAAATAAACTTGACTCCGAGGCGCTACCTTACTACATATTGAGCTTTTTATTTTGAATAGATAGTTTTGATACCAGTTTTATCAAGCGAGATTTTTTTCATTGTTAGGAGCGGATTCAAGTGTAGAGGCACGAATCGTGTAAACTACACGTTCACTTCATAGCAGCAACATTTTGTTTGACCTTGTATTACAGGAGTAAGGAACTATACTTCCTGGCAAGTTCCAATTTCCAAAATAGGCTATTTTCAGGATGATAACTTATCTGGTACAATTTTGAGGAATTCTCGGTGCCATGTTGAACAATTGTTCTGTCCAGATTGCAAAAGATTTCCAGTTTCGCAGTTTCCCCTAACTGGTTACAGGATTGTCAGGAATATGGGACAAATGGTTCTAAAATCTTGCACAATTTTGCTGAGAACCTCATTCATGTAACGGTCTAATACTAGGGTCGATGTATTTATAACGGGTTTTCAGCGGGCGTTGGAAAAAAAAGTCATGAAATGTTCAACTAATATCATTGTCAAGTTTTGTTTAATTTTCGGAATCAAATTGTGTATTACGTATAAACCACAATTACGAAAATAGCACTTGATAAATTCGCACAAATAAATCTTGCCAAACTTGGCGAACAGTTTATGTTCTAAAAAAACTCGAATGTGAGATACCTGTTTCACTCCAATTTGACAGAGGATATCCACATCAGAAAACCTTAAAATGTATTATTACTGGTTAAAAATAATTCATCTGGTCAGACAACTTTTGAAAAGAAGAACGTGTGATTGCTTGGACTACCAACTAATTTGGCAGATTTCCATTTTATTTTAATTGCATACAATAATTCTTTGATAAAACCATAATACTGGCAGGAAGATCTCAATTAAATATACAAAAGATGTGGTTCAGATGAAAAATTTACAGTATCTGTGCCAAGCTCATAAAACTGCAAAATGATTTCTATTTGTCTTTGCACCTAATGCTACTGTAATAAAGGACATTAAATAATTGGTACAGTACGTAACATTTATGGTTAATTTCATCTCTAAGACACATACTCATCAAGCTCTTTTGCTGTAGAAGAGTGCAAACCTTGCCACTATGATATTTATCAATATAAGTGTTCTTTGATATTTCACCCATACCTAAAGCACTCCGTGTAGATTTATGAATATTTGCTTACATCCAGTATCTTCTTTTTTTTTAAATTTTTTTTTTTTTGGAATATTTTTTTTATCCCCGAGGATAGGTTTGCTACGCCGCGGTCGTATGCCTCTTGCGTTCACGCAGAAGGACTTTCTTGTTGTTGATAAAAGTTATGACATTTGAAATATTCTGAAGAAACCCTGATGCATCTATAAATTGTTTAACTTAAAATATGCCTTTTCTATGCCAACATTATTTCAGCATCAAGCCAAACAATTCATGCTTTGTCACATTTATTTAGCCCACAATATCATTTGGTAATGCCTTTTTCATGTTTGATCGGAGTGAACACTGTAGCCCTATTGTTTCTATCAACAGTCATTAGCCTTATATACCCACAGAAGTGTCATGCAGTAGACTACATGGAAATGATTGTCAGTTCTAATGAAAAAGTTTACAAAACCGAACTATGCATTTTCCTATTTAGATAAACATTGATAAACCCTTTGAAGTTTTGCAGTTTTTGTGATGATTGATACGACTTTAGTCTTGAGTGAAATGGCTGCCTGTGAAATAGTAACTGTTTTGGTGTTAACAGCATATCAACTCATAAAGCATAGACTTTTTGTGGTCAAAAGGGGAACCTCACAAAAGTTTTTAAACTGAAGTTGATAATTTTGAACCGCATACTTTGCACAAAGCTCAGTTTAAGCACCTGCAACAAGGGTTCTAGTCACAAACCCACAATAGCCTTCTTTGTCAGTTTTTTATGCTGACAAAATACAGAAAAGCAAGATAATGTCGTATTGCTGAGAAATTAAGCGAACACAATCAATAGGCATGATTTACGCTTGATTTCACGTGTAGACTTACTACAGATCCGGACTCTTGCTGCAGGTAAAGGATAAAGAACCTTGAGATACCTGTACTCGTAAAAGCAACATCACTTTCTTCACTTTGAAGTGTCACCCTTCTTTGAACTATCTTGTGCAGAGTTCCATTCGACAAATACAACAAAGAGAATGTTTGTGGTGTATATTTAAACACATGATCTATAGGTATCATCGATTTAGTTTTGATTTTATTTAGACCAAATAAAATCCAGCAAATCCAGCCCTGATTTCTGCGATTCTCTTGGAAAATTATTCGTTCAACGGTAACAAAAACAATGAAAAATGACGTTGCATTGTTGACCCAATTGGTGGCACATGCAAAATGATGTCATGGCAGCATTCTGTGTAAACAAATTCTAACCAATGACTGAAGGTTAAAGTAGGCCTAATTTTCATAAAGCTGCCAAAGGCTCACTGTCCCAAGATGTTAAGGGCTTGGACAGGATGTTAAGGGCCCTCCGACTTAACCACTGAGGTGACGCTAACGAGCCAGCAATTAGAACTACCTATGCGCAATTTCATACTTGATTGTGCACATTCTAGTTTTTCACAACACGCATTTTTGTCAGATCTGGCAGATCTGACTGATCTAGAAGTGGATTTCTACTCCCTGCTGTTATATGTCTTAATTATTTGATGAAGTAGACACAATCTAGCAAGTACGGAAATATTAAATGACACTTACTTTCAAAATTTAAATTGTGATAATTCTTAAAAATTGCATTTTATTTCTGTCAGATCTGCTTATCCTGAAAAACTCGATTGTTAAGTTATCGATAGTGATATCAGATAGTGACCAATTAATTGTTACAAAGTTCTGTTAAAGAATTTTTTATCTTCCAGACGTTACACGCGAAAGACCTTCATGATGTTTAAAAGTCAGGAAGTCTCGCGTAATATTAGGGTTCGTGCGAACCAGTCTTTCAGAAATACATCTGTCGGGGAAGTTGCGCTTCTCTCATTCAGAAACTACGCAAAGTTAAAATTAAATAAGAGGCAAAATAACATTTGCACAAAGTTGAAAAAGATGGAATTAAAGCAAGTGATAATACATATTGAAGCCCCCACTGATCTGGTGAAAATTTTTCATGGCAACAGCTTCAATAATTTTAGATGACGAAGCCAACAGAGCAGTTGTCATTTGAACATCAAATAGGATACATGTAATTTACAGAAGTGGATTACTCACACACCCTCGAAATGAAGCCCCCAAAAGTCGGGCACAGTAGACGATAGCACACAATATCTTTTCTAGTCTCTGAGCCTTTTTGCTTCGAAAATGGGTAGGACTGAATAGGTGACCTGGAAAGTTTCATGTACACTTTGAAATTCTGAAACCTTTCAAGTTACTTTTGAAATATACCTAATCACTGCTGAATACCACCAAAACAAAACAATTTGTATAGCGAACTTCTGGCGGACAAGTCGTGCTCACAATTATTTTACAACTGCTAACTTTGAATTTTCATTTAAAAAATAACTATATTGCTTCAATAACTTTTGATTAGATGATCTTCTTCATAGATTTTCGTGACAACTGAAGCCCAGCAAGGCTAAAATTTCCTTTATTAGCATATTTACTGATAAGAGTTGACAGAACAGGAGTCATTTTTGCACGAATTATCGTAACTTGTTGTCACGCAAAGGTATCATCTGATTCTCTGTCGTCGAGATTATGTCATAACAGTACCATATTTGGTGGATTCTTGATGCTATGTATTCCATTATGAACAATAAATATTACAGACTGAGCAGTCATCACTGCCACTCTAGCAATGGAATTAAAAATCATTGGAAAGAAAGGTTCTTGCAAGAAATTGAAAATCAACGGTGTGGGCGATTCTTTCTCCAGCAGAAGGATGCATAACCTTGAAATGTAGGTACTCCTAAAACCAACATCAATCCTCTTTGAAGTTTCACCCTTCCAAGTGATAGTTCTTGTTGCATAAATGGTAGTTCAATTAATCATTTTGTGCGTCACAAAAATATGTAAAATTGAATTACAATTTTCAATGACCCGACACCAAAAATATGAGATACTGAAGCTGCGAGTGCATTCATTGTCAAAATTGCTTTGCTAAAAGTATCATTTAATAATGACTTTTTCGTGTTGATGGCATACAGCTACGTGCTTGTCTTGTTTCTGTCAATATTTATTGCTAGCCTTGGAAATAAGATCCTGAGAAGACATTGTGAAAGAGAGTGTACGAGGCTGATAACTTGTACGAGATGACATCTGCCTTTAAATCTTTCCGAATTCCTGCAAACATTATGAAACAATAGTTGTGTTTATTTTAATGAAAAATTGCTCAGGAGAGTATGGGCAGATGAGGCATACGAAGGCACACAGAGACCTGGAATACAAACTTGGAATTTTCAGATCTTGACATTTGTGTTATCTAGTCAAAGTGGAAATTTTTCAACACCTTCACAATAGAAATTGTAATAGTTTGAATTTATGCAATGGCATTAATTATCTTGTGCTTGGCATAGATTCTAACTACATGTCAAACAAGTACAGATATTGGAGTAAGTTGTTTTACACGAAAAACATTACGAAAAAAATTAGTGAAAGTTTCACCAGGTGGCTCGTTTCCAGGGCGCAAGGCCTCGTACCCAGGGCGTAAGGGTAGGACGCAAGGCCTTGTGCCTGGGGTGGGAGGCCTCATGCCCCTGTGCCTCCACCCAGGGTACAAGGCCTCATGCCCTCATGCCCAGGGCCCAAGGCCTCATACCCTCATGCCCTCACTCCCTCATGCCCAGGGTGCAAGGCCTCCTACCCCAGGCACAAGGGCTCCTGCCCTGGGCATAAGGCCTCCTGCCCCAGTTGCAAGGCCTGATGCCCTGGTTGCAAGGCCTCATGCCCAGGGTGTAAGGCCTACCACCAGGGCACAAGGGCATGAGGGCAGGGCACAAGGGCATGAGGGCAGGTGCAAGGACACAAGGCCTTTTGCCCTGGGCATGAGGGCATCAAAACTAGGTTTTTGCATCCCCACCACGCTAGGTTACAAAATCTTCAAAAAAGTTTGATTACATAATGTTATGTTGAAGTGTCCCCACCACCTCCAAGTAGAATCCTCACCCCATGTACAGTCACTGAGCTACAAAAGGCCTTCGTAGGTCCCCACCACGGGCCCAAAATTTTGGGGCAAAAACCGTCAACAAACCACTAAGGTGATTCTAACGAGCCACCAACAAAGACAGCTTTTCTGGTTAGTTTGAAATTGTTTAAGATTAAGCAATTTGTTGTATGAGTAAAATTTTAAAGTTTTTCCTTAAATAGATGGTGCTTTGCAATTAAAGACCAGTTTCTGAAACAAAATACTGACAAGGTTCACATTAGCACTGAGGAAGAGTGTCTAACCGTCAGGAAAATCAAGGGAAAGCATATGAGAAAATAAAAAAATTATTTCTCATTGAAAGGACAAAAATAGATTTTTAAAACATATTATTAATTCCGCTTTGGGGAAAATGTCAAAAAAATTTTAAATAATTGGGAAAAGGTAACATTTTAATTATTTCTCTACAGTTTCGAACTTGATATGGTAAATTTATAGTTCAAGCAATACTATTCTGGGCCCTTAAACATTTTTTTTCAAAAAATTTACATCTGAGGAATCTCTTCATATAAAAAGGTAGGAACCCTCCAACCAGTATACTGTGTTGTATCTAATTTATTATAAATATTTATTACATTTGCTTAACAGAAGCAACATTATATTTGGCCCAGATCTTCTGATTAAATGACGTATTTGCCTTTTCCTGCCATAGATATCACAATGATTTCCAGGCTTACTGCAGCTTGCACAGATACTACAAAATGGTAACCATCCAGTATGGCAAAGCATCACATGACTTTTTTCTGAGCTAGTGACACTAATTTACAGTGAAACACCATAGTAAAACATACAAAATATTCTTCTGTGCACATTTTATTTCAAAACTTGGATAACAATGTCTCTCACAAAGCACAAAAGGAATGTAATAGAAAGTGTGAGTAACTTTGATAATAAGGAACTGTAAAACAAATGTTTCTGTGAATGTTCTGTCAAAGAGCAAGATCGCCTGGTAGTGGTGCTCCCTTTACATAAATTTCTCTTCCACCAACTAAATTCTCTGCAAATTAAAAAAATGTACATTTTAATCACTGGATCAATCTTGCTGAAAACATTGAATTATTTTAGTGGTATCATTTTTCGCAGACATAATTAAATAGTTTATAAAATAATGAAATTCGTAAAAACCTACAAGTTACGTTTACCATTTACTTGATCTGGGACGCTTTGAATAAATGGAATAAATTTCTTGGTGATCCATTTTCCTTCAATTGGTAGATGGCACTGTGAGATAGTGACAGAAGCAAATGTGTCCATTCAGTGTGCTCTTTCCTGGTTTAGTGTTAGACCAATTTTGTTTTCCTTCTTAATGACTTGTGACAACACTTTGAAAAGGAACATGCAGGATATCAAAATACTTTTTCCAAGAGCCATGTAAATGACATAACAGGCTCAATGACATGATGACCTGAATAGCAAGACACCCGTGCAAAGAACATTTCAGAAGCTAGTTACTGTTTACTGAAATTTAGTATTCCTTACGGCTTCAAATATGTGCAGTCAATAATTCTCTCAACTTTCTCCACACCATAAACTGAAAACAGAACTAAGATTTGTTGTCAGAAAAGAAATAAAGACAACTGATATTCAATGTGTAAATCCATTTGAACTTTCTGACAATTGAAATTCCATACATAGAAATATCTGAACTTTATTTTAGAAATAATCTAAAATAAATGGACTAAAATAAATAAATGAAAAAAAATCAGAAAAATTTGATCTGCCACCCTCCAGGTTTTTACACACATGCTGTATATCCATTGGGCCACTTGACATTAATCTTAGAATTTTTCCCATCGGAAAAAATAGTCAGATGAAAATGTCAAGAAATACGTATAGAATATAGCTCTTCACAGGATCCGTGGAATCAGCTGCGAATGCTAGATCTACCGCATAGCAGCAGCATTCTTACATGTGACGAATTTTGTAATGAAGCAAGTAAAAGTTAGAAATAGAAATAGAAATGTCCGCAGCAAAATTTTAAATGTCCTTTCTTGTTGCAATATGTGCATAAGGATTCTTTTCCCATACATTTTTGATCATGATTTGGGGTCCAAACATAATTGCATCTGTAACAGTATTTGACGGAATCGTCTCTTTTGTAAGGTTGAATGCGAACGCTGGTAGAATTAGAATTTCTTTTCTTTCTGTCACTAGTGATTTTCCATTGCTGAATTGCATTGTTCAAATAAACCGATTTCTGGGAATCAGGGTCATTGTGTTCAGCTATTTCAAATAACAAATCAGTCATATCCTTGAAAAGTTGGATGTATTCCTCTTTTGATTTGGGCTTCGTTGTAAATTTTACACGTTGAAATAACACATGGTAGAATGGCACAAAGAACCAGTTAGATCATATCAGATTAATCCAACAAGATACAGATAGTTGCTTGAAATGTATGTAAAAAAAGTTTGCAATTCCTTCAGTTTTGTTCCTTTGCCCATCTGAGTAATGCACTTTGAATCCAACCGATATAGTCATACCCACGAGTAGGACTGAAAACTAGGTTCTCCGAGTAGCATTGTGACATTTCCCACTTCTGACACCATGACGAATTTTGTAATGAAGCAAGTAAAAGTCAGAAATAGAATATTTTATAATATTTTATATTTTAGAATAGTTTATTAATTCCTTTAAATGAAGCTATATCTTTACACTATGAGATCCTAACAAAGACTGAGAGAAGTGGGTGTTTCCCCAACACAAACAATGGATCTGTTGCAAGGGGTGTAACCTAAACAAAAACAGTGACAAGCTGTGGTAGGCATTGGTAACTTGAGCAAACAAAGAAAGGGGTGTGAATGCCATTGGCAGGTCACGCAAACACTGATATCGCAACATCCTCCCTTGTTTGAACTTTTGAATTTAAATGTGAATTTATAATTTGAATGTTTCTTCATGAAATCCTTCTTCTGGTAGAATGGGTAGAATATTGTTTCTATTTCTAGAACTATGAATTAAAGCAACTTAATAATGAATGAATCCTTAATGGATCTAATCCTTAATGGATCTAATTGTTCTTGCGAGTCAATTGAGAATGGAATTCTTCTTTGTAAGGCATGCAAGGCGAAATCTAATAGGTAGAATTAGAATGCTTATTCTTGGTACACTCAATGTACAAGGCACGTAGAATTTTGAAGTTTTCCAGTTCCAAAGAAAGTTTTGTTGCATTCTAATGTAAGAATTGTATGAAGTAAAGATTCTCAATTCCTTAATTGCACATCTTGGTAGAAATAGCACAAGTAGAATTAGAATTAAACTTCTTTTGGTAGAAAGCATATATCATGACAGATAGTGATGCC
>JBCAUG010035588.1:0-10090 GCA_038406175.1 Haplosyllis leylae | reverse complement strand
GTGATAAATGATTGTACCCCTTTAACTGAAGTACCATGCTTGTTCCTTATCTGAGCCTAAAAGGCTTAGCTGATTAGAATGTTTACAGTATTACTACTACGTACTACGTAACTTTGGGATTCTAGCCGCTCTCACATGCACTACTTGATTCTTCAACTTAGGGTCAATATAGTATGATTATATAAGGGTCTTAAAATGTCAGACTTACAAGCAAATGCAGTTTTAGTTCAGAAAGTAAAGCATATGACTAGAATTTTAAATCTCATTTGAAGTAACATTTTGTTACTGGAATTATTTGTTTTTACGTAATGCCAATAATGCTAGTTTGTAAAACGAGTTTTCCCGTATCACACAAAGTTGGCAATGTTGTAATTTTTGTGTTCAGTGTCAAAATCCTATGAACTGGAATTGCAAGACAAATGATTTTGAAATGGCACAATTTAAATAAATTAGTCGAGCTGAATTCATGTAAATTGAATATTCCAAATCCAAAATAATTAGAATGCAGTCAATACAAATGAATTGGAGACAGTTAATGCCTATAAATTCTAATGTCCACATGCTAACAATTTGGACGAGGTCCAATGCCAATATATTTCAGCACCTAAATTCATATAAATTCAAATTGACAAAGGCTTCTGATTTAGAATCACACCAATACAAATTCAAAGGATAAATTTCATATAAACACATTGGTCCAAATTGGAGGCTTTTAAAAAATGGCAACTTCTCAAGGAATTCCTTTCCATTGGGCAAAATATGGGTTTTTTATTGTTATTGAAATGCAATTAATCAATTAAGCACAGGAAAGCAATAGTTTCTTTTATTCTATCACTTTGCATTTTCATATTTCAACATTTACTTCCGATTCATTCCTAATGCAAATCAATTTGAGAAGAATTTCTTGAAATCTTTAACTAATTCCTTCCGCTCTTCTTGCAACCGTTTCACTGCTCATCATGTATTAAAATAATACTAAGAAACATGTCTATGCAATTGTTTACATTTTATTTCTAGGAAATAAGGATGAAATAAACATTGCATCTTCTTACAAAGCAAATGTGTTGCTCCTATTTTAAGTGAACTCAATTGTTTTCGCTTATAATTTTATGCTATTAAATTAAATAAGTAAGTCTGATGATTTTCAAGGAGATGGTAAATCTGGAAGCTCATCCGAATCATACATTTCAGCCATCATTAATCCAGCCACTTCAGGGTCAGCCTCCTGATTTTGATGGAGCTCACCCAAGTTAGCTGGAACCAGTGGGTCATCATCCGCACAGTTATCACCTACAACATTAATCTGCAAATAGTCATAAATAATTTTAAAAGAATCTATTAAATAGCTCAGCGTCTGTAATGAAATAAGGTGTTGCCGAAAAATGATTGCGCTTAATGTGTGTCAAAAACCAAAAAATTCTTTCATGACAAGTATCAGGTAATCTGTTCAAGTACGGAGACAAATAACTCAACTAACAATAACACGACTGCTTCCACAATAAATAATGCTTACTTGATGTTGAAGGGGATGGTGAGTTCAGCTCCCTTCTGATCTCTTGTTCGAACTTGGACAAATTCAGATTCTTCCTTTCAGCTGATGCACGGACATAAGCTGTTTGTTCAATAACGCTTTTCTGCACAAATTCTGATGTCTTCCTTATGGCTTGCACCATCTCCCCTTCAGAAGCTCAGTTTCTGAAATCGTAACAATTACTCCTGGATATCAAATATATAACCGCAGGCATCACATTAATAAAAAAGCAACCCAGTTCTCACTATCTCATGACAACTGAAATGGTCTTCATTACAAGAAACAGCTATTCACCAAATACAGAAATTGGGATTTCTACAGTAAATACCATAATAAAAAACATTAATATCCTCTTCACATATTGATGGTGACATCTGTGTGAGTTCCCCTTCATTTGTACTTTTGTGAATAGCTTAGAAATATACTCACTTCTTGTCTTTCTCATTGTAGGAAGAAATGATCTTTGATATTTTTTTCTCCTCCTCTTCCTCAAAACTGTCATCGAACTCCTCTGATCTGTAATACATATGAAAGTCAAGAAATTATTGTAAAATTCATCTCAAAATACATATTTCTTCGCTCACACCTTGAAAATTAGTACAAATAAAAAACTCACTTAGTCTTCTTTTTCTTGACGATCTTGTCAAATCTGAAATTTAAAATGGAATGCAATTAAGTAGAGATACAAGGATTTAGGTTTTGAACACATGTCAAGAAAAAGGAGTAAAGTGTACAAATATTAAATGATTATTTCAAGTTTTACAATTAGAAATGCATACTGCTCAGCTGCTGACAATTTCCTCTTTGGAGACTGTGCTAAGATTGGACAAGATGTAGACGGTTCTGCCATCATCTTCCTTCTACAACAATAATGTACAATGTACTTACAGAATAAATAAGCAAGTACAACCACAATTCTATCTAGTATATATTTTCAGTACATTACTTAAAAATTTAAACTTATTCTGTACCCAGAATCGCGACTGTAGGTCTTAGGCTTTGCACTTTCAGCTTCAACTTCTTTGTCATCATCAGAAGCTACTTCTTGGCCAGCATTATCCTCGTGCCAATCAGAGTCATTGTAATAGCTTAATAAATGGAATAGATACATAAAATAACAAATGTCTTGCCATCAGAACTTGCATACTACTTCTTTGTATCTCTTTCATATTTTCGCAATACAACACCTATATAAATACCCATACCTTTTCCAATCAACATCTTCCTCACTCTGATCATCTTGTGAGGATGTGTCAATTTCACTCATAATAACATCTACAAAGTATTTTTCATGTAATCAACTATTTGCCTTATATCAATATCGACATAGAAATGACAATGTCAATGGTAAAAGTATGATATGAACACCTCCTGATTCCAATCCAATATAATTATTGAAAGTAGGCTTAGGAGACGTGGCCTTGTTGACTTCCTTCTTGTTTGCATCTGCAGCATTTTCATCGTCTTCAATGGATGGACTTCTCGTCTGCATATCTGATTAATGGCATTGAAATAAATAAATAAATAAATGCAAATCATTAGATTTCTCGGGTAGACAAAGTATAATGTTGCTGTTCATGTTCCCATCACATTTGCTGTCACAAACAGACAGGATTGTGAACATGCAACGCTGAACACACGAAAACTATTCTGTTCATAATCCCATCACATTCACTTGAGAAATTGAACGGGATTGTGAACAGATATCTTTATCATTAAAATACATGGAAATTACCTTTTTTCGCGGTGTTCTTGCTTGTGTCCGCCATTTCACTAGAGATCTTTGATTTGACATGGTGACTATAAATTAAAGTATTTCATAAAACAACATTTCACATTATGTTTCCAATGGCGAATTTCTGGAAAAAATTACAATGGACAAAAGAAGAATTGTTACTTTTAGCACTTGATTTTCCAGATAAACCATCCATCTTTTTCTTCTTTTGTTCTTCAGAAATTTTAACATCATCTGCAAATATGTACGTTCATGTCGTTGCATTTGTAAACAACCTTAGTGTCATAATTATTACTTCGTTTTAAGAAGGAATTCCTTGATTTTTAAAACAACATTTCCATATAAAATTTCTGAATACACAACTTACTTTGGTACTGCTGGCGGCGATTCTGGGCAACCCTTCTGAAAAATAAGCAATGACATTCACCGTCGCATGTAATACTTGTGGGAAAATATATGGCTGGGTGGTCGTAAAATTCTTTAGTTAACGTACTGCATTTCTGCGGCAATTTTCCTCTCATATTTTTCGTTCTTGTTGAGGCTGCAGTTCAACTGGTCGACAGACATATTAACCAAATCTTTGGCATGAACAGTGTCCACTTTTCGCAGTTGGTTTTTACATTTCCTGTTAATAATTGACACTTTAATTAACTTTTAAATTAGTGCGAAACAAGTTACATTCTAAAAAATATTAATTTAAATAATGAAGTTATTCCTTACTGGTAGTTGCGTCTGATGTTAGAAATACGGTTCTTGATACGACTTCGCACTTTCTCATTATGACCGAAGACTGCCTCTCTGTACATCATCTTCAAATTTTCGGGTATCTCTTCAGCATCTTTGATGGTGTAATAAATCTTTTCAGCAGACACATCTGTACTATTACAAATCTTGAGGCTTTCTTCAAAACCTTGCTCCTCCAACTTGAATGTAGCATACCTATCACGCAACACCTCTTCCCAATCAATTGACATTGCCATCGTGTCACCAACAGAACTGAACTCTGTCACTTGAAGTCACAAAATGATCGAGCCTTGAAAATCATCTGCAATTTATAGTGTCCTTTTTACACCACGTGATGACCAGAACTAATTGGCATTGGATATATCGCTGTAAATCAAAGACATTGAATGCAAATTTGTGCGACACGTCAAATGATTACCTCATTCTTCATTAAATTGGAATGCATATGTATTAAAGACCTACTTAATTTGATTAAGTTCATCACAATAACTAATTCCTTCACATTGATCTATTTGAATTAGACAAATTCAATGTGTACACATTTGACACATTTTACTTCCATTTTTACGTTGATTAACATAACTTCCTCCTACATATCTAACACAACACTTTTCTTTAACCCGAAAATATAATTGTTCTTCTGTTAAAAAGTGCAGCTGCAATATTACAAATCAAAACTGCATTGAATCTCTTGTGCCTGTATCTAGCAGTACCAACACATTTGTATGAAAATTTCAATGTTCCAAAACATTGTTCAATGTTTGATCGTCTTTTGCGGAAGGACCTGCACAGTATTAAGAATACAGACATTTATTACCAATAATGTTCAATTGATGACTCTTAATGGCGCGTTCACACTGCACGGAACTGGGAGCGGGACAGGGACCGGGAAGAAATGGGTTTTTATATATTATACAGATCTGTTCATACTGCACCTAGACCTGGAACGGCACCAGACCATTTGTCTGCTATTGTGCCAGTCCCCTTCCCTGTCCCTGTCCCGGTTCCGTGCAGTGTGAATGCACCATAAGGACTACACATTGACTAAAATGAAATAATATTTTCCTCTAGTGGTCATTCAAGACCAATACTGCTTTGTCTCTATGACATGCTCCTTATTGTGCCATATCCTGCATTATGCTTACCCTAGACTGGGCTACCCCCTGCCTGAGACGGCGAACCCCCATAAAGAAATATGTCTGTATTCCCATACAATTTATGTGTGTAAAAACATGGTAATACAAGTAATTTCAGTACCAAGACCCTCCGTTACGCCCTCCCCTGCTAATAGACACACACCTTTGAAGACATAACCTGATGTCATACTACTTGGCCAACTGCAAGAAATACACCCAGTATACATATACTACATGTACCACATGTATTTCTTGGGGTACTAAAACAAATCCAAAAGAAATTAGTACACTACCTTCTAACTGCTGCAGGCAAATTATTTCTGTTATTCCTGGTTGTAATGAGTAAAGGACGAACTCTTGGAAATCCTTTATCTGCCATTATATGTAAACCATTGGGAAGTACTGGTAAAACCACGTGTCTAAAGTACATTCAGTTCTTTTTACGTCATACTTCAATAGTGAAACATGTAAATTCATACAAATCGTTGACTGAAATTTGTCAACTAATTTCTCAACAAATATAAAACTATTCACCTGAAACATGTCATGTCATTCAAATGACCATAAAATCCACTCCTCAAATATACTATTCTGCCTTTAATGTCAGTAATAACCATCCAATTAATAAAATTACAATGTCTATCACCACGGTAGTATAATGATTGAATTGCACCTGGTAACACAAATTGATATTTTACTATTATCTATTAAGGAGACACTCCTCCTCCATGAACTTAAGAGGCAGACTGGCTGGAACACATCGCCTAAATATCCCGAGGGGGGACAGGGAAAAAACCAAGTCATTGGTGTGAATATTAGCTCACCCCCAGGGGGTCACGGGATGGATACCACAGTGCTGGCCATGGGGGTGGCAGATTCATGCGAGTGGTGTCCCCCACCTCTGGCATCTGCCATATGAGACTGCTACTCAAGGCGGGCTAGCCCAGATAAGCTGTCACTACCCCATGGCGGCTACCTCTGGCCCCCGCGCTTCTTGAGTGACAAAGACTGAAAGTATTACCTTCCCACACTCTTCGGATGGGCCATTCTAAAAATATCTATTCTAAATGACAATCTTCGTAAATATGTAGTTAACTTACCTGTAGGTTTACTTATTCTAAAAGGTGTGCAGTCAATAATAGCCACTGCAGTTGGCCAGTCCGGAAAAGTACCAACCATACTTCTCCGCTTATTCATCGAATGCCACTTTATGTACTTTGGAACTATATAGGCATGCAAGTATGGAAGTATTTTGTGCAGAATACGGTGCAATGAGCTTACACTGATACCAAATAAAAGGGACAACTTCTCAAAAGTAATATATTTCCTCAACCAGATAAAAACCATCAAAACCTAAAAGCATTAATTCAAAACAGTTTAAATTCGGAATCAATCATTGCAGGATTACATTCTAGATAATACTTTTACCTGATGTCTTAGATCCAAACTACATCTCCAGCCGTTTTGTCGATGCATGAAATAAGTTCTATTCAAACCATCAACCAAAATCTGTAATGTTTCTGGGGTTTCACCGGTCAGCCAAAAGAAATGCCTCCAATTTTTTTCCAACTGTCTCCATAAATCATTTCGGTTCAGCATACATCTGTAAAGATGTACACATGTATAACACTGGTATTTAAATTAGTAAACATATCATCTATAAACTCCTTTCATCATATCTGACCTATAATTACGTAAAAGACGGATCAACTTATGAGGTTTCATCAATCTCTTTCTCTTGTTCTGTTTTCTTAGATTAAAAAAACGTATTGCAACCACTGACATTTGCAGAAATTGCAACAAAACTGGCATAGACAGAGATATCATTCGAACTATTTCAAAATCATTTTGATTATTTGATATTCGATTCCTTTTCCATTTCAAAAAATCAATTGCATGCATAAAAAATCGAATAATCATATTATAATTTAAGCTTGGAATCATCTTTGTATTTCATTGGTATGTCACACAAAATACCATGCTCAAGCTATGCACGTGCTCACTTCAAATTCAAAGGAATTTACCTGAAAGGGCAAAAGACACTTCTACCCAAATCCAAGTAATTTGAACTATTACTGTTGCGTGATCATGTCATCATTTCGTATCATGTACAAAACCCTTCTCCAGATTCGTTTGGATATTTCATAAAGCAGAGATTAATTTCTCATACTTATATTTTAACAATGTCACGACCTTCTGCAACAATCTCAGCAGACTAATTAATTTGATGGCAATCTGTTTATTTGCAACTGACTTGTATCTGTACATGTATTTACTGTTTACATGACTTAAGGCTTTCAGTCATGATAAAATCTTTCCAAAGTGCAATGACTGCTCTATTCATCATAATTCCCAGCTAAAAGGTAACTACATCTTCAATGTGTACATTGAAAATAAATGAATTTCCAATTGAAAATAGCCTTTCCTCCATTGAACATGATCTCCAAATAATATTTACCTTCTTAGTGAAATAAATCTGGAATAAAAATATTTTCTAAGGACAAACCCTTGAATATAATGAAGGCATTTGTAAGTGAACACTTCCTTCAAACTGTGACTGGAACAACCTGTCTAAACTATACTAGCCACCAACATTGCCTACTTTTCGATTTATCCCATTACCCTTTTCTGTGCAGTACCAACTTGTACTAAACTAGGATTACGTATTTGTTACTGACCCTAACTACAAAAAAACACTCCTTACTCACTTAAGCCGGTTGCGTTATCATCCAAAAAGAAATACTAACTTGAGATATACTTTTAAATATAGTGACTAAAATAGTTGTTATTTATGATGAAATGCATAATTAGAATAATGATCATTCGTAAATTGCCTACAAACCAGTACAGGTATGTGCCTAGTCCTTCATTTAATAAGTAATATTAATTTATTCTTAGTTCTTCACTCTGTGCGTATGCTTCACCACTTCACTCATTTGCTATTTTTTTCCTTCCTTAGGTTTCATTTGTGATAACTGTCAGTAAAGAATTTCTTTCCTCTTTGTCACCCGTCTTCTTTCATTCCAAGAAGCCATTTCAAATTCTTACTGACCTTGCACTTCTTCACTTGTGTTGTGTGTTCTAACATCGCTCTCATTCCTGTGGTGCGTGTTTTCGTCTGATGTATCGATTCTTTCTTCAATTACCATCTCTGAATCTTCCCTGCTGTCATTTGTTGTCTGTACTGGAATATTGTACTGACCTTGTGCATAGTAGTCTCTGTTGTCGTCATTGTTGTTTGTCTGATGCCAGTTCTGTAGATCATTTTGTGGAGCTGCGTCGTTATTAAAAATTTGGTGAATTACTGGAAGCTGGCCTACTTCCTGGTCATGTTCTGCATTCCTGTCTTCTTGAAGTTCGTCTATTTGATGCAGCTGCAGAAAGGTGAAAAATTGAAATTACTTACTGTACTACTTACAATTTGACATACATGTACAACCATCGCTTTTATTGATTACAATACCTGTGGCTCCAATATCAATATCTTCAGTTTCTTGAATATGGAGTGCAAGTACATTCCATATTTGCTCTGGCAAAGAGTTTCATATAAACCTTGAGCAAATCCTTGTGATGTCTGAATCCGGAAACAACTGCACATAGATGAGATTATTGTTAAACACCCAAATTAAATTATTAAATAATTCATTTTACATTTACTGCATACATAATTCCTAACCTCTTCTGCATTTTCCTTTGGAATGACGGTTCCAATTTGAAAAATATTCCCTTCTCTGTCTTAATCAATTCATCTCCAATACAGTGTGAATGCATCTCATTATTATATCACATTCTTTTGCAAACTTCCAAGCTGCACAAGAAAATACCTCCGTCATGATTGGGTCGAAGTAAACTACCGGTGGTAAAGGCTTCTGATATGTATTCATGTACCTATTATAAATTAAGTAAGGAATTGACATACTGTACTATTTCCATTGTATTCATTCCTATAAAACGTCAAACGAAATGAAATTTAATCTGGAGAAAGTATTGAACATTTTGTTGCCAAACTTACGCATCAATGTATTCCAGAATTTTCATTGTTGCATCATAGTTGACCTTTGCATTTGGCGTATCAATGAAACCAATATTGGGTTCAAAGAAATCTTGAACTGTCTGAGTAAACTGACCACTATGAACTATAGCCAGCTTCAGAATCTGTCCTCTTCCATTGTACGCAATCTTCAGAAAAAATTTACATTTTCCACATGTAATGCCATCTGCACATTAATGTATGCATTATTGGAGCCTCCTCTGACATATCTGTTTTAGAACTGAAGCAGGCAGTTCAGTCACTTCTCATGTGGCATGGCCCAAGCCAGGAGATATAATAGTGTAAACCACTTGCAGGCAATAAGCCTACACCCCCTGCATATGAGCACATATGCATATTACCGCTGTTTTCCAGTCGATCAGCCTCCAAATGAACCAAAGTACAACTGCTTTGCCATTGACAAATGTAAGAATTTGCATGTTTTTAAAGCAAATATCTTGTAATTCTAAAAACATTGTATTTTAAGAAACACTCACCACTACTGAGAAACTCATTTTCTGTTGCTGTTCCCAAACCAGATCCTTACATTCCACAACAAAAATACTTTCATCCGACAAAGATAACATGCCTTGGTTGTGTTCCATAATGTATCTGACATTTTCCGATTCCCAATCATCCAAACCAACCTCCTTCAGTTTGTAATTGTTCTCTTGTCCTTTCCTCAAAAACCAGACTTTATACTCTTTCTTGAATCATCTAAACCAACCTTCACCTATGTGAGTATTTTCTTGTAAAAGAAACTGAATTCTTACAATGTACATTTAACAAGGAAGCCAGTTGGCTTCATGCAGAGCTGTTTGGTCATTTCCATGTGGACACGACGTCGTTTCCAATCGAGCAACTGTCGCCGGGGGTGTAAACGACGGGACACAACAAAAAGTCAAGATTTCTAG